>JAQFZL010000530.1:0-15096 GCA_034695685.1 Galumna lanceata
GTGAATTTAAATTGAAATGATATTTAATTGGATATTATTAAAAGAGTGGCACTTAATAAGTGATATTCAAATGTGAAATACTTTTACTCTGAATATCCTTTTTATAACCGCTTCTTATTTAAGTGATCAAAAGCTTTGAGTCTTAAGATATAATTGATATAAATGAGTGATGAATACCTCCTGATGTCAATCAATTGCTAACGAAAGCATAAATTACTTGATTGCTATGTAATTGAATGTCGATAATAATCTCGCTTAAAGTGAGTCCCATCTGTCAAACTTTGTTTAATTTCACTAAATTTTACTCATTTAGAAAATTATGAAAAGCATTTCAGTTTTAGTCAATTGTTTGATAAACAATATTAATAAAACACTTTGAATGGAGTCAGAGGTAAGTCATTTGATTTCTTTTTTCAAATTGTTTGAACAAAATTGGAAACTATTTTATTATTAAAACATTAAAAAAAGTAGATGTTCTTGGATTATGACTTAAACTATAAATGGCTAATTTTAAGATATTTATCATTAATATCACAGACTTTTGTAAAAACTAAAAATATTTAACCTTTTCTTTTAAAATCGAATTTCAATTTAATGTCTGAAACTTTTTACTTACAAATGATTTATTTGCAAATTATTTCAATTATTTATTCATATTTAATACAAATTCAATGTTAAATAAAAAGGGTTTTCAAAGAAATTTTTCCTAAACTATTTCATTTCCAGCAATCATTAATTCAAAAAAAGTTGCTTGCTTAAATTTTAGATGTATTAATGATTATAATTTTAATTTTTTTTTAAATAATTGAAAAGTGAAATATAAAAAAGTGAATTTAGTTGACAACTCAACTCTTAATAATTCACTTTTCATGTTATAAGAAAATGTTAAGCAATAAATTTTATGAAAAAATAGCAAAAAACTGATAAAAAATGTAATTCATCTTTAATTTTACAATCAATCGATGATTTAATTGACACACATTTTAAGAAAATTTTGATGAAAAAAATGATAAGTTTTTTGAGAAATATTTTAAAAAGTCTTAATTCATTGAAAAGTTGTGGAAATGAGTCACTTTATTCATATTTTTTATTTGAATAAAATGTTGTTATTGGGGCTGAAAAACACTCATAACTTCTTTAAAAAGTCTTAGACCTGAATAATTCAAAACGAAAATATTCCACAACAAGTGTTTCGCAATTAAATAATTATATGATTATCGTTTGCCGTCAGTTGTCAGCCACTCAATTACTTGTGCTCTACTCCCTGTAGTCATTTAATATTAGATGAATAATCGTTTATGAGGGTTAGCAGAGTTAGCAGGGTAAGTCTGCTCTATTTATGTAGGGATTAGTCAATTGACTCGTCTTATGACGAATCAACACATTTCGAAATATTTGAAATTATTAAATAATTGCCTGAAAATTGAAATTTAATTACTTTGAAACAAACCCTTCATTTACTATAATTAGGTGTGAAATGAAATGAAAAATTTTGGGGCGAATCTGTGTTAACCGTTAATCCAAACAATAAGTTCTAAATCGAGATAATCATCACTTTTTTATATTTACCTAACATTGAACTAAATGTATAAATCAAAACAATCGAAACACTTCTTTACTTTATATGAATATCTTATCACTGCTAACAAACCATAACTATTCTATTGTTTTCAAAAATTTATTTAATTAAACAAATTTAATAAAAAATTCAAGTTTCGAGACTCAGTGAGAGCTCAGTCTTGAAAAAAGAAGAAGAAACGAGTTTTTATATAAAGAGTCCCGCAATCAGTAATTATTTGTTAAACATATAAACATTTAGATAATTGTCGATAAATTTTTGGTTAGCATTGAATCTATGTTTGCATTTAATGTTTGTAAATAGTATTGATGATCACCTGTTTGTTAGGTACCTCTCAATTGTTATATCTCTGATTGTATTCATCGATTAATGAAAGCCCACATCCGATGGAAGTTCTTCTCATTTTGTGTTAATTACAGTTAATTTAAATTTTGTAATAAAAATATTGAATTCTGTTTTGAGTTAATTCGTGAGAAAAACAATTTAATTGATCCAAAAGTCTGTAAAAGGCCGTCACAAGTATGACCATATAGAGATGTTGGCGCACTGCCTACTCCTTCACTCCCTTTCACTGTCTCTAATTTTTGAGGTCATTCTTCGCCAACAAATATTTGATTATACGAACGGCATAACCAATACATTAATTCGTTAACTTTTCTCGAATGTGAAACTATAATACCTGATACTCAACAAATTGAATGCCCTATTAATGTATTAATGTATTAAATTAGTTAACCTGGTATTTTTTTCATTCAAATGCTTTTTCTTCTAAGTTGTTTTTATTTTTAAAAATACATAGATCATGCTTTTTATACAATGAAAGGTAAGATATTTATTGGATTTTTTGTTAGCAAACAAATGAATAATAATTCAAACAATTATTTGGAGTAAAAACTATAATAAATCAAAACTCGATTTTCATTATTTTTTTTTTATTATATTCAATATATTTGAAAAGTTCCTGATTTTGCATTAATTAGCTTAGTCTTTGAATTAAAAATTTCTATTAATATAAGCTTTTGTTTGTTTCGTTTACGTCTGTATTTCCAAACATCGAAAAGAAGTGAAACCAAAATCCCTTTCAATGAGTGATTGCTTTTACTTTCGATAAGTGGTTCCGAAGGCTTACAAATGTCTGAACGAAGTTTTAAATCTGATGTGAATTCTCATCAAAATATTTTCAATTCAATTCTCAACCAAATCTCCGGAAACTCTGAATATGAGTTACCATTTCTTCATTTATTGCAACACTTGTTATCAATTGAATATAAAAATGGAGAACTTCCAGCCATTATCTGGGATTCGGCCCAAACTTTGGTCGGAAGAGCCATCACTTCTATTAAAAATAGAGACGACGCCGAAAAGTTATTAAAATTAATTGAGAAGAGGAGGGCTTCTATGGATTTGCTGGCAAAGGGTTCACTGGAAAATAAGTCAGTTCCTCTAAAATGTTCAGAAGTCAACGGAGTTTTAACAATTCCAATACCACCGCCACCGCCTCCTCCCCCAACAATTTCTTTATCAGTGGCACCGCCTCCGCCTCCTCCTCCGCCTCCATTGCCATCAGTTCCTATAAGTGCAATGAATGGTACAAATGAAGTGAGACAACTATTTTCAACAGTTTCTGGTCACTCACTTCGACAAAATCATTCGGCAATTGATCTAAAGACAAGTGGATCACCACTAATGAGTCGAAAACTGCCACAACAGGACATTCCTAAACCTAAAACCAAAATGAAATCAATTAATTGGTCTAAAATTCCTTCAGAAAAGATTATATCTTCTGTTAAACCAAATCTTTGGGCAATAGTTGCGACACAACATGAGTCTGACTTTAACTTAAATGTTGACTTTAACGAACTCGAAGACCTTTTCCGTCAGCCGACAAACAGTTCGGCACCGAATTCATGTCCGGGATCTCCACGTGTTCAGAGACGCCCCATTTCTTCTGAATTCGTTGGTTCGCCTTTTAATAGTTTAGAGCGGAAAGTAATCAAACGCCAGAGCGGAGAATATCAGTTACCAAATGAATTACAACTTTTAGACGGAAAAAAGTCACTGAATGTTAATATTTTTTTGAAACAATACCGCGAGAGTACCGACGATTTGGTTAATAAAATTTTTAACGGCGAACACAAAGAGATCGGAACAGAAAGACTAAAGAATTTGATGAAAATATTGCCCGAAAGTAACGAAATTGAATTACTTAAGAAAAATGAAGAAGAGTCTCATCGGATGCCAATCGCAGAAAAGTTTTTGTTGAGTTTAATAAATATTCCGAACTATAAACTGAAAATCGAAGCAATGCTTCTGAAGGAAGAATTTGAGTCAACCGTCACTTATTTAGAACCAAACATTGAGTCCGTCCGCAGAGCAGCCAAAGAGATAAAGGAAAGCAAAACACTCCACGAATTACTATATTTGATACTCGTTTCCGGAAATTTCTTGAACTCTGTAAGTGCCACTTGCCTTGCTCATTTTATTGATTATTATGTTAATATAGAATTAAATTAATTATTCAATATTTACTCAAAGGGAGGCTATGCCGGTGATGCCGCAGGCTTTAAGATAATGTCCTTGCTGAAACTGTCTGATATTAGGGCAAATAAACCAGGAATCAATTTGATACATTATGTAGCCTTGGTAAGTTTGTTTATTTGAGTTAAATAATAAAATAGTAAATATTTGTTATTGAAATTAGCAAGCTGAAAAAAAAGGACTGAATAACTTCGCACAGGAATTGACGAGTCTTGAAGAGGCCTCAAAGTATGCCTCAAATATTTTTTTGAATTAATAAATGTTTTATTTAAAACTTCAATCGGTTTATGTTTTAGAGTTTCGATAGAAAATCTTCGGATAGAAGTGAACTCTTTATCGAATAAAATCGAAAATCTTAAGAAACAAATCGATAAACAAAAAGAGGATTCAATTCATAAGGAAATGAAAACTTTTCTCTTTTCGAGTGAAAAAGTGATAAAAAAGTTGTCGAAAGCCGTTGAAAATCAATTAAATGAAATCCGTATAGAAATGGCAGAATTCCTTTGCGAAGACATTGAACTCTTCAAACTTGAAGAATGTTTTAGGATTTTTACCTCATTCTGCCATCGATTCAAATTAGCCGTCGATGAAAACGAGAGAAGACGTGACAATGAAATCAAACTCGAGGCCAGAAAATCAAATTCTCAGCTCAAGAAATGGACTCAAAGCACAGAATCGGATAACTTTCTAATGGAAAGTAGTTTAACGTTAAATAATTCGAGTAATTCTTTAACGAATTCATTAAACGGTTCATTAAATTGTGACTCGAAGTTAAAGCGGAGGTCACGAAGAGGTTCTCAAGAAGACGACCTCCACAACGGACTTCTGGAGTTCTTAAGGACAGCCAATGATCTCGGGAGTAGTGATATCCCTGTCTTTGGGGGAACTTTCAGAAGAATGGGAAGCGGAAGAAGAAGTCGAAGTTCTAACACTATTACTGATTCAGAGCTCAATAATAGGGAACGGATTACTAACGAATCCCGAAATAAAGAGACAATCGATGAAAACGAAACCATTGAGAACGACATCAAAAGAAGTAAAATGGGTTCAGATTTTAATACAAAAACGAACTCTAATTTATCTGAACACGAGTTCGACGAAACAAATCAAAAGAAAGCTTTCGATCGGTTCTCTCCTTTGCGAAGAACTTTGAGTCACAAACCATCAGAACTGGAGTCGCGATTCGCCAAAAGATTTAATAGATTAGAAAATAATGACATAATTATAACAAACGATCGAAACAATAATCATTTGATTGAAAATCAAGACTCAAAACAAACCTTAAATGAAAATAATGGACAAATAAATGAAAATTTAAATGTGACTCAAATTCACTCAAATAACTACTGGTCATCAAAACAGAATATTCGTCAAAATGAGTCAACTATTCCATTGCACAGACCCTCAACTCTGCATTTGACAAATCATATGAATAGTCAACAGCCGACAGCTATTATCACACCAACAAAACTAATAAAAAGTGATGAAAATGGAAATACAAGTGAACTTTTGTCTCCTGTTTTGGCCCTCGAGACCGATAGACTCAATAGAATGGCATGCCTTCCACGTCGGACGAGTCTGTCCTCCCCATCAAACGCAACGGCGGCTGCAATTGTGACACCCCTTCATATAAATGAAAAGATTGAAGAAAAAGAAAAACCCCTCTCGACTCCATTAAAGTCTAAACTTCCAGTACTGCGAAAAACTCCGGTCACTCCTCTCTCGCAACGAAAAAATGTAGAAAATAATGTGACGTCTAATAAGACAGGAATATCCCTTTCCTCTCGAACTACTGCTAGGAATGGAATAACAAATAGTCGCCAAACAAATCAAATACCAAATGCAAGAACCTATAGGTCGCCCTCAACTGTCAGCAGAACTAATTTGACATCAGATAAGGGCTCAATGGCTTCAATAAAAAGATCGTCACAATTATTGCCATCCAATCGATCTTTTATGAAACAAACCTCTTCTTCGGCAGCAAAAAATCGAAATAATTCTCGATATTAAACGCATTTTATTCGTGTTTTTAAATACTCATCATTTGGTAAATAAAGTTAGTCTTAAAAAATCCAACCCAATGTTCAAACACCCAGTGATCACAATCTTGTTTAGCTTAAATCCATTTGAAAATTAGTAAAAAAAGATTCATAATAAAAATAGCGGACGTTATATAGAGATTGAATGCTTCACTCTTTAATACAGTGTGGCCTCTGTTTGTCAGGTCTCGGTTTAACCAAAAACCCGATATAACGGTGTAATATAAGAACCGTATGTTATGATGTTCAAAATGGTCTTGATTTAACCAGTTTATTTGATTTAACCAAGTTATTTGCCTGACTCCAATTGTCTGGTTAAATTGAGACCAGACTTTATTTTGAAATTATCAATTGTGTAACTTAAGATGTAAATGTTGGTCAAATGTTGGTAGGTCAGATTAGGTCAAACCTATTGATTTCAATGAGAATCCTTAATTGTTTTGTGTCGTAAATTTGTTGATTACATTATATGATATAATATTTGTTTCAATCATTTGAATTAAAGCCATTTTCCCAATAAAACAAAGCAATATTAGTATAGAAAAAGCGACAGATTTTCAATCATTTCATTTATGTTTTTATTTTAAAATTCATTTAATTTCCTGTATTTTTTAGTTCAATAAATAAAACAAAAGTTTTTAATAAAAAAATATTTTTACATTTAAACAAAAGAATGGGATTTTTGATCGTAATGTCGACCCATTGATTCTATCAAAGGACTTATATTTGATATTTAAATTGTTATTAGAAATAGAAAAGTGTCCCTCAATTAAGTCAATGTATTATTACATGATTTGAAAAATTAAAACTATTCACGTTATGCCACTCCTAATACACAATAAATAAAATAATAAACAAAAATTAATTTTTTTTCATTAATTAATACTATAATATTTGAACGATCGGTCAAACAATTTGTTGAAAGAGTTGTAAAATATTGGTTTCATCACTCGTTTATAAACTTTTAAATGGAATTAAAAATATTTAATAAATTCATTTTAAATAAGTTTTGGATTTTTCTGATTCTTTTAAATTTGTTTAACCGAAGCCTTTCTAAAGAAATTCATCGACAAAAGAGATGTAAGAAATTATAAGATTTAAATGAAGTCTTTTAATGAAATTGAAATCAAAGTTTGGAATTTTGGTCTAAACGGAGGATTTTCTAATTTGGGCTCTTATTTACCCACATTTCAAAACAATGAAATTGATTATAAGATAAGCGACTGTCCCACTACTGATGGCAACCGAACGGGTATTTGTGTTCGGACACAAACTGATTGTACCACCAGAGGAGGACGACCTCTGGGTGCCTGTTATGCAACTCCTCAATATGGATCTATTCAGGGTATTTCCATTTAAAATATGAAATTATCGAACATTTTATTAATTATAAATTAAAGGTTCGAATAGCGGTTCAATTAATTCATTGAATCATCAGTGGTTACCACAACAGGGAATACCGGTTGGAATTTGTTGTTTCTGTTAGTACTTCTCTCATAAAGAATTTCATTTTTATTCATAAAAGACTATATTTTACAGTTCAGGTGACGTGTGGCGGAACTATTGTAAATAATGGGACCTAGTAAGTCATATCTTTAATAAGAAAACGTGCCTTATTTGTAACGAATAGAAATTGATCTAGAATATTTGCTTTAGTTTTCGTAGTCCAAACGCCCCTTCGTCTTATACTGAATCGCGAGCATGTTCAGTTTCTGTACAGAGAATGAGACCCGACATTTGTCAGTTGAGATTAGATTTTTTAATATTTGATTTGAGTCGTCCCCGTGAAGGCACTTGTGATTCAGACAGATTTGTAGTCAACGGACAGACACAGAATAGTATTATTCCTCCAATTTGTGGTTACAATACGGGACAACACAGTAATTACTATCACTTATTTGATTTAAAAATTAATTATTATTTGAAAAGTGTATATCGATTGGTCGGCCACTAATAGTCCCATCACTTTGAATATGTTAACTATGGGTACGAGGAATAGACTCTTTGATATAAGAGTAACACAAATCCATTGCTCTTCTATATATAGGGGTGAGTCGAGTCACTAATACTATTAAATGACAAAAATCTCTATTTTTAGTTTTATTTAACTTTTCTATTCTTAAATTAATTAATGAAATATAAATAGTTAGCGATATATCTCTTTTTGGAATAACTTCTATAACTTCTTTAGCGAAACTTTGAATGAAATCAGTTTAAAATCAAAAACAAAATTTTATTATTTATAGAATTGAAAGAATTTATTTTTAAAAGAGTATGACTACAAAACTACATGTAATTCACATTTAAGTGACAATCGATGTAATGATGAAAATATAGTAATGCCTACACTTTTGCCTTTAATATGTATATTATCTGATTTAAAGTGATTTCCTTTTATTGCATTCAATGACAGCGCCTTCGAATTGCCTTCAATATCATATCGGAGTTCAGGGTTCGATCACATCTTTCAATTACGAAGATCCAAATGCAGGTGCCCAAGGTTATCTCAATAATTTGGATTATACCATCTGTTTTAAAAAAGAGCCCGGATTTTGTACAATTACATATTCTGTACCCAATATATTGTCCCATATAAATGACCCGAACCAACCTCAACAAGAGGGACCAATTCAAATTAATCCAGGCAGATATTTCAATATAATACCTGACACATCTACTAACAATGCAGTGAGCAGTGACCAAGCTGGTGCCGGACCCTATGAATGTCCTTTCGATTACTTATTTATTGCCGGTCGAAGACTTTGTGGATCCCGACTTAACGGACAATTATATCCTCCACTACCGAACCCTTCTGTTAACGCAGACGTGACGGGTATTAACTTATTCTTAAATATCACTTAAGTATAGACTAATAAATATTCAATGATTTATAGACAATAGCACCGGACCTATTTATGCCCGATTTGTATCTAATCATCAGGAAGTCGGTCGGGGTTTTCACCTTAACTACAGAATGAACCCCTGTCTTATCGGGGGGTACTGAAGACTTATTTGATTTGTTTGTCGACACTTGTTTACTGTTTACTTGTTTAGAACAATTGTTCTAAAGAAAGTAAATAGTGATTAAAATATGAGTATTATATGAATAAATAAAACATATGGAATGCAATATTTAATACTCTTGAGTCGTGTCAACACATTTTTATTTTCAAAATTATGTTTTTAAATAATTTGATCTTATTTTTGATTTTTCTAATAAATGGCAAGTAATTCGTTGGCTTAACCCTGGATTTCAGTAAATTATTTTTTTAGAGAATAAAAATAATGCAAATCAATTGGAAATGACATTCAAAGATCCGGTGGGACTCATAGCCCAGTGCGGGTTTTGGTGTTTTAGTCGCCATCGGTTTGATCTCATTTAAATAATTTTTAATATTTACTTATTTTAAGCATTTATTCAGAAACATTCCGCCAGATATAGACTTTTGCATTAATAAATGTTATGTATATTTAAAGAAAAAATCTAAACAACGAAAAAATTAAATGTTTTTGAAATGAAGTTTTGGAAAATTATTTAATCGACGCATATTTAAACACTATTTAACTAATGCTCTTGGTTAAACATTGGTTAAAATTATGAAAGTTAATTTAAATAAATTTAAATTCAATGCCATTTAAGATATTATCGATTCTTTACTACTTTTTTTTTTGTTAAAATTTTTATTTTCATATAAGTTATTAAAAGTGAGTCAATCCTCGCCTACACTTATTTTGAGACCCACTTTATTGTAGAATTGCTAGAATTTACTCCAAATTATGAATGGTTTCACTTTTGAAAAATAAATTTCTTTATATAATATTTAAAAAACATTTTAGTTTTGAAAACATTTGAAATTAATTTAAATATTTGTTTAAATATTGATTTGAATTATTGTTATATAAAATAAGTGCGGATTTAAATTGTTTTGTATAATGAGTTGGAATGGGTTCACGCACTCAAGTGTGCCAGTAATCAATCAACCAATTGGTTCAGTAGGAGTACCGAGAGCTCAACCATTACCTCACAATAATCGAAGAGCACCAGAAGACCCCTCTCGTCAACGATGTTATTGTATTCCATGCTTTTGTTGTATTCCTTTGGATTGTTGCGGGTGTTGTCCCTGTTTTGATTGCATATGCGATCAGTGCTACTGCGATGTCATTCCCTGCTCTGATTGTTGCCATTGATTTTTAACTTTTATTTTTAAATATGAAATTAGTTATTATTAATAAAAAATTCCTTCTTAATAAAACATTTTTCAAAAAAGATCTTGTTCAAATTAATAATTTATAATAAACTAAACTTATAAACTATAAACAACTATTTATTTATTAATACAAATATAAGTATTATAATATAATAGAATTGTGTTATTAATACAAACTCTTTAATTCAATTCTTTAATGAATTAATTCTTAAGATATAAATCAAATCACAAAAATAATGGCATATGATTTCGATTAATAGAACCATAAAAGATATAAATATTCCAAATATAGATGAGTAGCAAGGACCATTTAATTGTTCTAACTTTAAAGGTGAAAAATAGTACAAGTTATTTGCTTTTTCATCCATCAAAATTGAATTAAAAGCACCAAGATTATATAAGACATTATTATTCCAAAGCTGTGATAAACCGGACTCTTTAGACAAATCAATTCTAAAAATAAAACGATAATAAATTATTTAAATGTTGACCTTTTTCCAAATACTATCTGAATTTGATCAAGGTAAATAATAGATTCATTCATAAACTAACAAAAGGTATATCTCTTATAATTAGCGAATAATATTGTTTGAAAATACTGATCCTTAATCCCTATTTGACCATGATATATAATTTATATAATGATATATATATAGTAAAAGTGAACTTTTAATATTCTGATAACAAATTATTTATAATAAGAGGTCTATTTTTTCCAAAATAAATAATTAATTAAATCATTAATGTAGTGTAAAAGTAGTAAATAAAATGCCATAAAAGTTGTGTTAAAATTATTTGAATTTCAATTAAATCTTAAACTAAAATAAATAAAAAAAAATCGATTCGAATGTTTTTTTTTATAATTTTGTATTTGAATGGTATCTCACGCCCTGTGTGTCAGTCAGTGATGGCCTGACTGATGGCTTTTAACTTTAATTTTTCTTCAATAATTAACAATACTTGCGAAGCACCCCTTATATCCCCCTTTAGTTGTTATGCAATCAATTAAAAGATTTTCCAGAGCGTGATATATATGAAACTACAGTCATATATGAAATAAAATAATTTTCAAACAATTTATTCTAATCTAACCGTTGGCTTAAAATTCAATTTAATCTAAAAGAAATGTCGACTCGACTCAGAGCTATTGCAGACCCCAGTTTTCCAAAGACAAACCCATTTGAATTTCCCAAACAAATGAAATTGAGAAATATTCAGCCCCGAGTCATACAACCAAAGGGTAGTGCAAAGAACATTAATCCTATTAAAAGTGAGATATCAGAGGACCAAATAAAAGATATGCAACGATTGACTCCTGATATCAATTCCATAGAATTTGTTGAGAAAGCTTTGGATGCCATCGAATCGATTGCACAAAATAAGGGGTTTTTCATTGGGAAGGGTTCCGATAAAGTGTTTTGCGGTCATATCATACAACGTATTCAATCGGGAAGTTATGTCGAAATAAAAGCTGGAAATTCAGACTTATTTAAAAAGGCTCCGATTCTAAAACAGGGAAAAAAATGGATTTTCCTTATCAAAGAAAAAGATAAATTGGGACTAAAACTGGGAAACAATGTCACAAAGGATTGGTTAGTTGTCGTCGCTGGCAATGGATGTGTATTTCTGGAGTATGGGTCCTATGCTTTACTCGATTTACCCTTATTTTTGGTGGAGCCGTCCGGTGCCTATTATAAGATAGAAAAAAAGAAAAGAATATTGATTTTGGGTGAAGGACATCATCTTCTCTTATATTCAAACGAAACACCGATTCTATTCATCACAAAGAGAACTACTGAACACAAGAAGTCTATTCCTTCGGCACAAATCCCTGCCTCCATTAAAACAAGTATTTTAAAACCGCCTTCACTTAAAACTGACTCAAAAGAATCAAACGAACCGTTGGAACAAATGGCGGACGAAAATAAAAATGTCCTCAAAATTCTCAAAACTAAAGAAAAAGTGAAAGAAGATAAAAAAGAGTCGAAAGAGGCCGACGAAAAAGGGCTGATCACACAAGAGAAAAACCCCACAACTCCTTTAAAAGAAGTGTCAGAAGAGACAGCGACCACTCCTACACCTGAACCTCAATTGACTGAAGGACAGATCAAAATAATCAAAGGGTTGTCAGTTATATCAATTCCAAAGCTAAAGACGTCTTCTAATCAAAAGATTGATAAAAGTGATGAAATAACGCCTTTACCATCGGAACAGAATCTAATTATTGAAAGCAATGGCACAAATTGGATGCCTTATGTCATATATACGGGACTTTTCCTCTTTGGACTTCTTCTTCTGTACATAATTTACCGAATGTTTGGATCGAATAACAGTACGAAACCATCAAAAGAATTATAAAGAATTGTAGTCCTCTTTATATCTTATATTTTATTTATAGTTGTAATGAAATTCAATAAATAAATTCGTTTAATCAAATGCTTTAAATCTTTCAAATCTTTGTCTTATAATTGACTTTTTGTGTTAAGTTATGGCAGAACTATTTCTTAAAGAGTTAACTGTAATTGACTGTCGATTCCTTTTATTGCAGTCAAAGTTAACAATATTTGAAAAATTTCAATAAAAAAATAGTAAATGCGATCAAAATAAATCCCAAAACAATTTTCTTTATTTTCAAAGTTTATTGTTTTCCCACTAAAGACTGATTTGAATTTTTCTTTAAATAAAGCAAATTTATTGACGCTTTAAACCAGGTATGGCAAAAGACCTCGATCTCAGTGGGGGAGGGGGTATTTTGCCTATTCGGTCTCAGTGGGAGGTATATTGGCCCCTTTCTGCCATCCCTGCTATAAACCTTGTTTATAATGAGTTCTAGAGATGAAAATTTATATGTTTGCAAGTTTTTTATGGGATTACACTCTTATTTGTAGTCAAATTCAGCTGTAAATTCATTTAGTTTTAGTTTTATAAAATAAATTTGTTATTCAAATGTTATCAAAGTTTAAATGAATAAATAATTAAATTATTCAAAATTCTTATAAATTTAGTAGAAATTTAAAGGTGTTGTTTTCATAATTGGCGCTTGGAAATATGAACAAGTACATAATACAATCATGAATAATGTCAAAAACTATTGAATTGATAGAATAGTCAGAAGTTTACATATTTATAACATAAATTATATTCATTACTAATGAATCATTAGTCAGTTATCATTAAATACTATAGAGAATAGAACTGATATAACGTATATTAGAGTGTATTAAAGGGTTGAAATACTCAATAGTCAAAATCATAGTTTTTCAGGGAGCGATTTGAGAGCGACTTCTCAAGTTCAAATGAAACGTAAAGTGTGAGAGAATTTTGATTGAACTCAATGTTTTCTAATAATTTAGTTTATATTGAATGATATCTTGAACTTAACTAGGCAGTTTTCATGAACTCAACATGAATTATAACTGGAAAATTGAGCGCGATGTATAAACTTGAAAATGCATGGTCTAAATCGATCATCACTTATTGAAGATTTTTATCTAAGTTAACTACGAAGTTTATTTGATTGTTTTTTCATTAATTCTTTTCAAAGGAATGAAACTTGCTTAGATGAAATTGTTGAACTCATCATTTTTAAAAATTATTCGATTAAATATAAAAATGATATCATGAATATAATGATATACACCTTCTATATTTGATTCTAGAATTAGGCATTTGCCATATCAGCTATTTTCATTGATGTATTATCATAGACAAAATGACTGATTCAACTACATGTGATCAATAATGTGGCACATATTTTATTCGTTACGGGTATTTTAATTATTATCTTTCAAAAATCGCAATTAAAGCTTAGGAGGTAATTGAAATTATTAGTTATGATTAATAAATTACTCATATTCTATGAGTTCAATTTATTATTTGAATGAATGAGGTGAATGATAAATTTTCGTTTAGAATTTTTTTATATTAAATAAAATTTTTATTTATAGAATTTTTTGAATTTAAGCCTCACTAAATTCAATTATTTCAATATTTCTCATTGATAAAAGTAATGTTTTGATCAAAGTAAAAAATTTGAAAATATAATTTCGATTTTGAAATACTGATAAATAAAATACCCATGGTCAATCGCAGCTGAAATTCTAGATATGAATTTTAAATAGTTTTGAATTTAATTAGACACCAAGAACATTTAGATTTGAAACTTTAGCTTTAATGGCTCTCCTTCTAAGTTTTATATTTTCAAATATAATAGAACTAATTTGAATAATTATCAAAAAATCAAATATTTTAAAATTGAATCATTCAATAAACGAGGTAAAATTCAGATTTAAAAAATTGTTTTGAAAATTAAACTTAAATACAATAAAATTAGTCATTGAATAAATGAAATAGAATTTCATGAGAGCTCAAGAAACGGCATATCCAAGGTTCATTTGAAAATACTTGAAATTTTTGATGAATAATTATTTCTTCATTCAATATACTTGTTTATTTCTATGCCTGAACAATTCAGATGTTGTATAAACTTTTTAAAGTTTTGTAAAATGATTGAATGGTTTTTTATCTCAATGATTTCAACTTCAAAAAATGTTCATAATTGAAATTAATATGATTATTATCATTATATTATTTTTCATATTTCAATCATTATAAACAGGTTTCCACGTGAATGTGAACAATAGTTTTGGACTCAATTCACTTTGTAATTTGATCATTTCTATCTTGGTCAATTTGTTTTCAACACAAAGAACTTTTTAAATTGAGAATTATT
>JAQFZL010000531.1:0-15084 GCA_034695685.1 Galumna lanceata
GTTCTTTCTATATAAATATATATATAAAAACCGATAATTTAAAAATCATAAAATAGATTCAATAAAATGAATTCATTTAAAAGAGAAAATTAGTCCCAAAATGAATGATTAAAAAATAAAAGAAAAATCGTTCGAAATTTTTGGTCATTTGATGGGCTGTTGACAGCTATGAGAATAGAAATGAAATTAATTATTGATTATTAACTATTAGCACAAAATTATTCTTTTTTCTCAGACTCTTCGACTTTTGGCGCGTCTTCGGTCTTATCTTTGGTTTCTGGTGTCGATTCGTTGGGTTTCGCCTCTTCTGATTTAGCGGTTCCCTCTTCGGTTTTAGCGGCCCCGGCCTCTGCTTCGGCCTTTTCTTTAGCCTCTTTTTCTGCTTTTTCCTTCTCTTCCTTCTCCTTTTCGCGCTTCTCTTTCTCTGCCTTTTCTTTTTCTTCCTTTTCCTTCTTTTTGCGTTCCTTTTCCTCTTTATCCTTCTTTTTCTTCTCTTCCCTCTCTTTTTTCTTTTCGTCCTAAAAATCACAATTAGAAAACTTATTAGAGTTTGAAGGGTCGGTAGGGATAGAATAAGTCCAAACCTGTTGCTTCTTCTTTTCCTCCTTCTTTTTTCGTTCCTCCTCTTTCTTTTGTTCTTCTTTTTTGATTTCCTCTTCCTTTTCAGGTGATAATTCTTTTTTAGGCAAATGTGTATTTAATTCCAAAGAGGAGCAGATTTGGTCCCAATCAGACCAGTGTTTAGTTTTGATGCGATCGATTAAAGCCACCAGATTTGGAGTCTCGGCTTCCATCCATTCCTTCATTCCAGCAAATGGTATGTATAGGAATTGAGTCAAATGAGCGAAAGCGACGCAATCCAACTAAAGTAAAACATTTGTATAAATTTTCATCGGATGAGTTACAGAAAACATACCAAATGAGGCTCTTTACCAAAGAAGTATTCTTTGTCAGTCAAGAAATCGCTGAGAGCTTTCAGGTCAGTCTTTCCAAAATCATATATCTCTTCAGTTGAGTGTCGACCTAAGCCGTGACCTATCGCTTGTTTCACATTCTGTGTGAAAAACCAAATAAATCAATGTTTAGATTATTTTTTCAGAAAACCATAAATCGTTTACAAAATCGTTGAGTCAATAAATAAGAGAAGGAAAGAATGCAAACCTTTTTGAATCCTATTTTAAAAATTATATTAAGCAAAGCGTTGGGCAGTTTTGAGTTAAGAGTGCGCTTAATGTCCAATTGTGCCGAATCCAAGAACTCTTGTGGGTTATTATATCGCCACCAGCGAACCACCCTTTGGGACGATAGACGCAGGTATTAGTCATCAGTGAATCAATTAATGGTAAATTTGTCGACAAACGGCACAGACTAACGACTCATTTCAATGCGAGACATTAAATGCAAAATCAATACAATAATAAAATACTAACAACTATTATATGAGTTCATAAAACAGTTGAATCATATGTATATATATATACATATAATGGGAATCTCCAGTTTCTAAGGGAAACGGATTCAACTTTTCCTAAATAGAAAAAAGTTTTCTAACATTAAATAAATGACCTTTTCTTCTGTCAAACATATAAACAGATATAGAGATGAAAAAACAATTTAAGTGAAAACTTTTGTCAAATAGATATCAAAACAGTGAAGACAACGAAGCGATAAATTAATGTCCTTCAGTGCAATGGGAAGTGTAAGACAGGAATAGCTAACACTTATTCACACAGTTATCAGTTATCGCATTCTTCAATCTATGTATAGAATAATATATAGTTTTTTATATTAATTATCTCTTTATATGAAACGCAAATATTGTTGTAATCGATGTCAGCGCTAAATAGGTTTATCTGATTCCTACCGCTATTCATAACCCATTTGTAAGACTTGTAGATTCACTATCGGTGCCAAATGTGAAGAATGTACTAAAACTAATGATACAAAACAAGTATTCGTGACATTATGTGTGGAATTAGGATTGAAAATGAGAATTGAATAACGGTTTAGCCCTAAATGTGTACTTTTATTGGTTCACATGTCTAAGGATCGTCTGCAAGGACTCAATGAAGTTATAACTGTTTGGCTTCGGATTCACTTCTTATGGACTGACGACAGTCTTGCGATTCCATTCATGACAGAGCGATAACAGAAAAAGATCGTCAACAGAACCCAAATGGGAGAGTACAGGAAGACAACACTATACCGCTTTGGACGAATTGGGATCCGATTGGCATCACTAAAAGCATAGCTAAGTTCAACACTCACTCACTTATTAAAGGGAAAAAACTAAGGTCTGAGCAGTAAATGCATTTCCAGATTTAGTCAAGCAGTACTCAGCCTGTGCTCAGCCCCCAAACAAATCTGAAATTCGTTTCATAAATAATACGATTTTTACATAATTGAAAACTATTGACATAATAGAAAAGAGCAATAATTTCCGCTCAATATATTAGACAATATCCTAAAGTATACCATTTTATTTGATTTCCTTATTAAACACTCAATCGAATGATTCAAACTATTAATCTCTTATGCAAATCAACGAACTATTAATTACTATTTTGCTATAAACTCACAAAAAAGCATAACTGAGTCTAAACTTTAGAATAGTCTGTTTTATGTCGAAAGTGAGACTCGATTAGCATTACATCAATGATTACTAATTACGACATAAGTCAATGTCTGTCTGTCTTATAGTAAAAGGGATGGCAATCAGTATTACTCACCAACTCGTGTGATTGTTGAGCATCGACTCAAATGCGTGACTCACGTTCTTCTGTTCTTCAGTGAGTCCAAAGTCGATATCTTTGTCAAAATGTTCCGACAGTTTCCGAATAATTATGTCAGAATCGGCGATCTCTTTGCCATTTATCTCAACAAAAGGCAACTGACCCTTCTTTGACTTGTATTTCATTTTGTGGTCCACATTCTGTTGAATTATTATAAATAAAAGTCAACATAAAAAGACTATTAATATAGAGAGACATCAAAAGATGATAAATACGATTAATATTAAAATTAATGACATTTAAATAAAAACTTCTTTAAGAGCAACGCCTAAATTATTTTAAAGTCAAGACTTCTTTGAATTATATTCCAATTGAAACATCTATTGAGTCCATTATTGTTAACCCAATGAATGGTAACATATATTAACTAATTAGCGAACAATTATTCTATTATTCATGGCTTTAATGTATCACTAATTCAATTAAATTAATGTTGTTTTGAATTTAGCGCTAAATTAAAGCATTCAATACGTTATAAAACACTGAATGCTATCAAATATTTGAAATTCAATACAAAATTCAATGTTTGGTTTAAATGTCTTTGACATCAGTTATCAGATATGATAAAAATATCTGTCAAATGAGTTATTGACAAACCATTACTACTATTAAACTAACATTAAATAAATGTTTATTTGCCTCAAAAATGACAAAAAATAAGTTATCTTAAAAACAGACCTCATATTGAATGCCATTCATTCGGAGCCAATTCTCGACTTTAAGACAGAAGGGAGAGGCAGAAGGGATTGTCGGACATCTCGAGAACTGATACAAATAGACCACATCTTTTTCATAGTCCACTTTATGGATTTGAGGTTTGGGTGGTGTCTCCTTCTTAGGACTGGCCGTCTCTGCATTAGACTGTTGTTCGGTTTGTTGTTCACCAGTTGTCTCGTTGTCTGAAGTGGGAGACACCGGTTCCTGAGTCTCCGTTTTGTTTGTCGACTGATCCACATTTGCCGCAACCGTTTCGGTGGTTGAAGTCATTTTTACTGCTGTTGAGACACAATTAACTCAATTAACTTAATTACAAAAAGTTGAGTCAAAAGAGTTTTTATGACTAACACAACATTTTAATAAAACGACCGAAAAATTTATTCAACTTTTGTTTAAACTATTAATTAAATCGAAGACAAAACAATTAAATCATTTACCGATCGATGGATGAGTTGACAATTGATTTGAGTTATCGTTAATTGTAATGAAGAGTTGTTGAAGAAGTGCTGTAATGAATAGTTTGAATGCAAAGCAGTGTTTGGTATGAAATGGCGACACAACTCACACAACACTAGACGTTGAGTCAAACACCGAATATATTGATATATACTGTAGTTATATATCGTTGAGTATAGTTTTGGGCCCAAAACCAGAGAGCGTTTCAATGCTCACACTTTGGCTAAACTCTGAGCGATGAATACGACCAGAGACTCAATGCTAAAGCAAACGATGAGACCGGAGTATAACACCAAATGTATGGCTCGTAAGCACAGTATATGTGTATAAGTTGTGGCACTACTGCAACAGACTAACGACCAAAAGATATGTTTCAAAGCTATTCCACAAAACGTGTATTTCTATCGAAAGCCTGCAATGCATTCAAAAAATGAGTAGTTTTGAGTAGCGCTGCCTCAGTGCCACTCCCGACACAACAATGCAGTAAAGTCACCGTTCAAGCAATTGATTGGCTCTCGTATATGCTCTGCCTGTTCTATCACTCTGTTCTATGACTATGGCTATGACTCTGCCAGTGCTCTATTGCTGTCAACAATATTATTCATTCATTTGGCGCAATCTTATGGCGACCTCATCTCCACCTCACGTTTGATTTAATCCCTAACCGACTACTCATTGGCCACAAAACCTAATCTCTGGTTATGAGTAAACCACGAGTAGTATGTCTTTAAAGTGGTCTCTAAACTGGTCTCTAAACTCTAAACTAATTTTATTCGTGAGAACCACTTTTTAAGCCCTGAGTTGACAAATATGTGTGATTTCACTAATTCTTATGTCAATAGTTTTACAATTTATTGTTCACTTATTTTTGAATCGATTATAAAACTCATAAAATATTTACTTTTAATTATTACTTTAAATGACTTATTATTTGAATAAAACATATTATAAATAAAAGAAATATTTGACTAAAAATTGTTTATACATTGAATTTGAAAAAATTGTTATTTTGTTAACTTATCTAATCTAAGCAAAAGAGGAATATTCCAAATACAGACAATTTGTTTAACAAAATATTTCTGCAGAATATCAAACACTAGATATAAAGGACAGGGATTACCTCTGCACAGGACAACACACAACAGTATATACTAAAGTTTAATATTTACATGGAATGCATTTCACAAAATTTAGATTTTAATATCAAATCAATTTTAAGATTAGAATAAATTTCTATAATTTCTTTTTGGAGTGATTTCATGACTCGTTTATAAGATTAATCATTTCATATGACTTTAGATTCAATTTATTTGTTGCGAACTTTTCCGATTCAATCAATTTTTTATTATTATTAGTTATAGTTATAAGAAAAGTTGGATTGAAGTACAGAATTGCTTTTTTGATTTGTTGGCAAAGCTGTCAAAAAATAGTTATGTAAAGTTAGGGGTCAAGTCTGTCACGAAAAGTGTTATTTACTTGTTGTCCTTCCACTTGTTTTGGTGATGATCTGTGCACTCATTCAATCAAATTTCGCAAAATTACAAATTTTAAATCAAAATAACAAAAGAATAAAATGAGTAAATAAATAAAAATACATTTTCACACTTCCATTACAATTGACAACAAACACATCAAACACTTTTTGAATTAATGTTAAGCTTAACCAACAAAAACATCAAAAATAATTTATTGTTTAATACAGACATGTTCAGGGTATTAATGTTACCACTATATTACCAAGGATCAACTAATGATAAATTATTTTCACAAAACATCAATAAATTTCTTATGGTCTTTAACTAAGATTTTATTTATATAATTCTTATTATTCTTATTAAAGTTCTATTGTGTTCTATAGTGATCTTGGTCAAAATATAAACCTATTAATATTGATTCACTTTTTGTTTGATATACTTTATGTTCATCTCTGGCCTTAACTGTATTTATAATAAAGTGTTTCATTGATCTCAAGAAATATCATTCATTATTGGATTCAATTGCAGAAAAAAACTCAAATAATGAAAACGATTTATTTTTCGTATTTCTTTTAAGTAATTTATTTAAAGTAAACTTTTCTAAAAGCAATAAAAACTATTTCAACAGAAGTGCTATATTTATGCAGTCGATTATCCTTCGCATTATAGGAATACCTAATTCTGCTCTCAATAATACATTCATGGCTTAAATTACAACATTGATTCTCAAAACATAAAAGTTATTTTAAAACTAATATAAACTATCACTGATAGTCTATCAGGTATTTTAAGCAAACGTTTTCTCAAATAATGTAAAGTTTAATAAAAATTATGTCTCAATCATAAGATTTAACTTATATTTAATTTTATTTGACAACTATTGACATATTTTTTATTTTTTCAATTATCTATACTAATAACTCAGGAATTATTAGTTTTGAATTCAAAAATTCTTTTGCAAACTTTAGATTCAATAAGAGATTATTAATAATGAGATTAATTAATTGAAATTACATTAATTGGTATATAAACAGTTAATTAAAGACATAGAATGTCATTCATATAATAAATAATTTAATTTTCATTAAAATATTCTGAATTGAGTTAATATTTATTGAATGATTAAAATATCGATCAAATAATCTAAAAACAGTTATTTGGCTTTAATGTCATATCAACTAAAGAGAGATAAATAGATTTACTATTTATTCACATTTTTCCTCTCTTTTCAGTAAGAGGTTAACATCAAAATCTCAATTTATTAGTTATTATGAGTTCTCTCTCTCTCACTCACTCTTTCACACACACACACACACACACACACACACACACACTCACACACTCACACTCAATAAATCACTCACTCTTTATAAAAGTATGAAATTATATCCAATTTATAATTATTTTCAATTAAACTTAATTATCGTTTATTTCATTTTTATTTCATAAATAAGTAAATATTTTTTTTTGGGAAATAGTTTTGCGATTAACAAACAAATACCAATCGATGGCTTTATTTTGAAGGAATTTTTTAAATTTAATGAGGAATTTATAGGATAGGCTGTACTGCAAATAAGCCAATTAAACACAATTTTAAAGTAATAGAATATCAAAACATTGGTTTTTAATAAATATATTAAATATTTCATAACTAATCCTTTGCTTAAAAAATCGGACAAAAAAGCAAACATTTGCTGTAATTTCACTGATTTTTCTGTTTATATTTCATTGAATTTCAATTAAGTTTTGATTAGAGTTTAAAAAATTGATAAAAAAGAAATTAATGACGATTTTAACGCTTTGTTAATAAAATGTTTTCATTGAACAGCATTTCATTCTTGGCATCGATTACTCTTTGAAGTCATTTTATGTTTTGAGTTCTTTCATTCAAAAGAGTAATTAATTAAATAATATGCAAATTCCATATCAAACACCGGATCGGATGGTATTTCCCTTTCAGTCTATTTGAGTCATTAAAGGAAGCATTCGATTCTGTTTCCTCTCATTTTATTATCTTATTGTAAATGACTGATGAGATCATACTTTTCTAAATAAATAGATAAATATTTTATCGAATCCTATTTAATTATCAAAGCATTTGACTCTTGGTTTGACCATTTGTTTATCTTTTTGTTTGTAATAGATTCATAATTTAATAAAAATTCAAACAAATGTAAACTTATTTGAATTTTTTCTCATTAATCAAAGAATTTGTTCTTTTAATTAAATAATTTTAGTATAAAAATCATGGTTTGTTTACCCCTCTTATTGCGTTTCCTTAACATTATTCTAATTTTTCAAAATTTGTCGGTGGAGTCAATTTGCAATACCAACAGATTATTACCAAAATTACTATTATATTAAAGAATTCAAACATTAGAAATGACTAAAATTATTAACACTATTTTGAGAATCATTGCATTAGTCGGAAGTTAATATAATTCTACAGAAATGATAACATTTTATATTTATGTCTCGTTTTTACTTTTTTAAAAAAACTTTCTTTGAAGTGTTCCTATACTTTCCTTTATTTTTGTTGTTGAGAGGAATGACTAGACTTAAACTTCATTTAATCAAAAGACACGATTTTGAAAAAATATTTTATTGAAATATAGAGTTATTTATATTTTTTATACATAACATCATATTAATGGAAATCATTTGATGATTTGGTCTGGAAATAAGTCAAAAATGAATAAAATGGTGATTTAGGGAAGAGTTATTATTTTAAAATATGAGGTTATATATTGTGAGTATTTATTGATTCCATTAAGTTTATTGAATTAAAAGCAGGAATGAATGATAGGACAAACTTTGTTCGCAAATCCATTATAATTGATATTTGATTGATATCTGTTTATTTTCATATAATTTTGTTAAACATTTCATTTTTGAACAATTTTAAGGTTTTTTAACTGAACTCAAAAGAATAGCTTATACTCAATGACATTATAAATGACTAACCTATGAAACTTTGCTGATTACAAGCTCACCAAGAAATAAGCGCACAAATAATAAGTTCAAATGATATATATGTATAGTTTAAGAAAATTCCATTTCATTAACTGATATATATTTATGAAATTATAATTTAAAGTCATTTTTAGATTAGTATTATTTGAGAGAAGATCTAAAATTATTTTAATTTTGTTTCCAAACATTAAAAGTGAATAAATTTTTATTTCTATTATATTTATAATAAATTTTATAATAAGTTATGTTAATATCTGTTTTATTGTCAATTCTTTTATACAATTGTATTGAAGGTAACTCTTTCTTCTTTTTATTCATAATAATCTAAAATTAAACTAATATGCAGTTCATTCTGTCTGTCCCTCAATTTTTTTTGATTGTGGAAATGATCGATGTATTGCTAATTACTGGACATGTGATGGAGAGGACGATTGTGGCAATTGGGCGGACGAGAATAAATGTGACAATTCAGAGACCACCACAAAAACTTTAATCTTCTGTCCACTGAATCATATGAGTTGTAACGACTCCCGACATACTTGTGTCAAAAACAAATGGGTTTGCGATGGAATTAAAGATTGCGATAATGGGGCCGACGAAGAGAAGTGCAAAAAAGAAACTGTTGAGTGTATCGGCTTTTTATGTCATAACTTTGAATGCATTCCAAAGCGCTGGAAATGTGACGGCATTCCCGACTGCGACGACACTTCCGATGAATTTAATTGTAGTCAACCGGAAAGTAAAATCTGCGACAAAGAACACGGCTCTTATCAATGTATGACCGGGGAGTGTATCTCTCACTTTAAAGTCTGTGATAATCATAAGGACTGTCCTCAAGGAGATGACGAAGGAATTGAATGCAAATCAAATGGATGTCATTCTATGAATTGTTCCCAATTATGTTTTATCTCTCCAGAGGGTCCTCAATGTTATTGTAGAGATGGCTATGAAATAGATATCAGAGACAACACTACCTGCAGAGACAAAGACGAGTGTCATTACAATAGAGTTAATGGTTATTGCAGTCAAATTTGTAATAATATAGACGGGGGTTATAAATGTGACTGTTTTGATGACTACAAACTGGTTAACAACAAAAGTTGTGTCGTCAAAGAAGGAGAGCCTCTCCTACTCTTCTCTAATAGTGAAGGCATTCGTGGATTTTGGCTCAAAAGTCATATATATTTTCCTGTTTACCATTCATTGACTCAAACCGTTGGAATCGATGTTTTAGTTAGAGATGAGAGAATATTTTGGGTCGATTTGAATGATTCACGTTCTGGTATATACTCTGTTGGTCTTAACGGCGATGATTTCAAACCGATTGTAACGAATGGACTCAAAACTCCGGAAGACATTGCAATCGATTGGGTCGGAGATAACTTTTATGTGACCGATGCCGGACTCAATCGTATAGTAGTTTGTCGTCTAACAGGAGATATGTGTTCTTCTGTTCTATTCGGTGAAGTAGACCTCCCCCGAGCTATTGTTGTCGACCCTATTCGGGGTTATATTTATTGGACCGAATGGGGAAAAAAGCCTGGAGTTTATAGCGCGGGAATGAATGGCTCGAATAAAACCCATATTATAAAGACTGGAGTTGTTTGGCCTAATGGACTCTCACTCGACTCTCTCACACAACGATTGTATTGGTCTGAAGGCAAAGAAGGAAAACTCGAGTTTTTTGATTTAATAACTAATAGTCGAAGAGCTCTTCTCAACGAAGTGTTTCATCCATTTTCTTTAGACATATTTGAGGATCAAATGTATTGGAGTGACTGGGTCACTTACACTGTTGAAGTCAGTAACAAATTCTCTGGTCATAACCGAAAGTCTTTAATCCGAGAAATGAATGAACATATTATGAGTGTCCACGTTTATCATCCATTGAAGCAGAAGCCATCGTATAATCCTTGTTGGTATCACTCGTGTTCCCATTTGTGTGTTTTGGCTCCAAATCGTCAGTTCTCGTGTGTATGTCCCGACCATTTGACTCTTGATAAAGACAACAAGACATGTATTGCCAAACCTGACACTCCCTTTTTATTGGTTTCAATTGATAAACAAATTCAAAAAGTTTATTCAGAAGCGATTGGAAACGATGTGATTATAGAATTGGATGTCCCTAAAGGTCTTCATATCGGAGACATTGCGTATAACTGGAAATCAAAAACACTTTTTATATTCGAAACCAGAAAACGAGAGATCGGTTCCATTGGATTCGACAGTCCTGTTAACCAGTATTGGAGTCCTCTAATAAGCCAACAATTAGAAAGAGTTGAAGGACTAACTTATGATTTTCATACGAACCAAATCTATTGGTTAGAAAGTATTAAAGCAATTCTTGAAGTGTCGACAACAGATGGAAAGTCACGCGCTTTACTTCTCAAACTTTCTGATACACCGATTGATTTGGCGCTTTTACCTGAAGACCATCGAATGTATATCGCAGTGATTGGCACTAATCCTCATATAATTGAATCAGATATGGACGGACAAAATGCTAGGTCTTTGGTTGCATCCAAAGACGGTTTTGCAGTTTCTCTCGCAATCGATAGACTACACAAAAGATTGTTTTGGGCCGACGCTAAGAATGGTTTGATTGAATGGATTGATTTGTTTGTTCCCAAACATCATTCGTCTCGAAAAGGTGTTGTCAAACGAAATGTGGGACACGTCATGTCCATCGCTGTCCACAACAATACATTATTCTGGACGGATATGGACTCTGATTATCTGAATCACGAAACTTTTCAAATAAAAGAGCCACGACTATCACAAAGACACACTCAAATTAAGATTAAAGTGAAACACGAGACAAAGATAGAGAAGAAGTTGATGATGGTCATTCCATTTAATGTGTCATCTCATGGTCCGTGTGCTATAGACAGGGGTGGATGCACTCATATTTGTCTTTTGGGAAGGTTTGGTGCTGTCTGTAAGTGTCCTTTTGGTTATGAGTTGCAAAATGATGGTCTGAGTTGTGAGAAGACCATTCAAGTGACTGACAATAACATTTGCACCGATTGCGTGACTTCCGGTCATAGGTCTGGAGATCTCAGTTACATTAATTTTGAAACGAGTGAAGAGGAAGACTTGAATTGGTTAGTTGTCGATGAAGACCAAGACACGGATGTGTTGTTCCCTCATTATGATAACAAACATAGTACTAATGAATCACATAATGAGAATCCAAATGACGTTTCACATCATCTCATGACCACACATACAGAGGTAACCACACATTCTCTAACAACCAAAGAGTCGAACAAAAGGAAACAAAAAAACGGACGCAAAAAGAATAAAGAAGTGATTCCCACAACACAAGACTTAACCGATTTTGTCAAACAAAAAATTTTTGAAACGGAATCCGAAACCGTTTCTTCAATTCTTAGATCTCACTCTGAAACGGAACCTAATAATGGAAAGCAATGGTTGACTCTTTTCGTTGCCATTGTTATTGTCTTAGTTATTGTTTTATTGATATCTATAATAATTAGAAGAGACGACTATAGGTATCCAATAAATGTTCGTAAATGACATTCAATTCAATTGTATTTCTTATTTATAGAGAGGTTCGTAATGTTTTATACAATAGAGGGGATCAATTGAGAGAAGCCATCGTTAGGTTCCAGAATCCTATGTTCCGCAAAAATAAGCGCCATTTGGATGAAGAGGAACCACTGAATGCAGAAATAGATAGTCTTCACGAATAAAAATATTAATTAAGAAATGATTGTAAATATTTTAGTTTTTAATGATTTTATTATTTTATAAGTTTTGTGTTTAACTGATAACAAATATTTAATTTAATAATAAATTTAAAGTTTTATTTATTTATTTTTCTCTTTATTTTAATGTTTGTCAATGAAGTGTTTTTATGTTTATTGCTGGATAACATTTCTTTGAAATTGAAGTTTACAATTCCTTTCACTTAAATTGAAAATTGTTTCGACTTAATGTCCGAAAATAAAAATCGATTTTAGACGCAATCAAATAGTTTTGAAATTGAAATGAATATAACATTTGAAAAGTATTACTTTTTGTGCTCTCTATTGGAAGTCTTATATAATGTTATGTCATTTGAAAATCAATTTTTGACCTTGATTTCTGAAAATTACCTTGCTTGTTTTAATGTTAGTTAATGTTTAATATAAATTTCTGACACATAATATGTTTGATTGTTTTAAATATAACGATATTTTTTCAAATATATTAAAATTTAATGACTTTGAGTGCATTGAAATTATAGTAAAATTGATTTATATTTTAGTTTATTTATTCTCTGATTATATGTTTGACACTTTAAATCTTTAAGGTTTTCAATGATATATACTTTCCAATACATACCAATACATTCGGTTGATATACATTTTAGTGTTAATGAAAGAAAAGTTCATTTAGTTATAAGTTTAGTATTTTAAGGGCTGGCTTTCAGGTGTGGGTCTTAATGGTTAGAGTAATAATTGTGTAATAAAATGTGATAATGTATTGTCGAGAAAATTTAATATAAAGGAAAAGGTTATATATATAAGGTATATAAGGCAGGTATCACATCATCACTGGTCGTACAAATTTGTGTGAAATCAAAGCTCGTATTAAGAGTTTGATTGAAAAAAAATGTTTTGGATTTTGTCCACAAGTCATGTACTCTAGTATTGAGTTTTTTTTTTGATAACATAAACTCAATTGAGTCAAATGACAGCCAATATATGACAGTTTAACCAAAAAAAAAGTTGTTAAACAAAAACCATATATGACTCGACTCTGATTCCAAAATAAGATAAATTATATAATCTTTTAAAATGAAGAGAAATGTTCGTCAAAAAACACACACAAAAGCTTTTAAACTAACTTTCATTAATAATTACAGCTATTATTCTTCTAATGGAATGGCTTTCACTATATTTATTCAATCAATGAATAATTCATTTGAAGAAAAATACAATTTTCAGGGAATTTCTAATAATTTGGCCTTAATGTGAGATGTCCAAGAGCTAATAAACAATTGTATAAGTGATATATTGTAATGAATTTTATTTTTTTATTTAAACCGAATCATTTTATTTTAAACTTAGTTTTATATGAATTTTAATTAAAATACTTTTTGATTATAAACATATCAAAAGAATTAATAATATGATCTAGATGAGAATTGCTAAATGATTGCATCATGATGATACTCTTACACTTACTCATAATGCAGTCATTATCTATTCTTCATTATTATAAATGCCCTTGATCATCTCGTTTTAGCCATTATTTTTTAATGCCTTTTCACAAATTAGTGGTTTATGTGAGTAAGTTAACAGATTGACAACTGATTACACATTGTTTTGGAAATTTTCAATTTATGTATATTTGAATTACTAATAAGTTTTAACTTAAGTAACGTTAAAATATGTTTACACACTATCTGTTCAAATGTAAGTAAATTTTTTATTTTGTTAAACATTTTCATTTGAAATAAACATTAAATCAACAAATCTTTTGAAGTCAACATTAAATGCAAATTTATTTCATTCAAATTGATCACTGATGACCATGGTCATGGTCATGCTCATACTCAATCAAGTCTCAACATTTGATAAATTCTAATGAATTTAGAAAATGATTGTAAATTGGTTTCAACTGTTGTTTATATGTTTTAGTAGTACTTACACACAAACTGTCAAATTCTTCCACAATTCTATTGTTTGGCTTCATTTTTGCTGAAATGAGTGAAAAGATTTTATCTTTTGTGTCAAAAGTAATTTTCTTCAATTAGTTCCTAAGAAAAGGATGGCTTATCCTCTCGTTGGCCATCAGTGAGTTTTATAAATAAGTAAGTTCAATTTAATCTATAGTATTGCTTATCACTGATTCTGCATATTTAGTGCAAAAACTATTTATTGATGTCGTGGAACAGATAGAGTCACAAAATGTGCTAAAAATGCATTTTATGTTAGAATTTTCTTATGTCTATTGATTTAAATTCTTAAATATTTTGGCTTTTATTTACAAAATTTTCAAATTATTAAATCAAATACATGTTTGGTTTGAATTAAGAGAAAGAAAGTTATGTCAACCAATTATGAAAAGGCGGTGCAATTATATGATTATTGATTATTTCAGTGAAAGTGAGACTAAGTTTGCAATGAATCGATTGTAGAGAAGAGTATTTTCTGTCGCAAAACTGTTGAAGTTTTTCAGTTAATGTGAATATTAATGACAAATGAACTGAATTTTATGTCTCACATAAGTATTACTTATGGAATGAATCATAACTTATGAGAAGGAAATACACTGATTGCTGATAAAGAAAGGATGAGCACTAAGATCAGTATAAACAAATAATTTGTGAATAAAGCAAAAAATATTATTTACTGATATAAGTAGTTAAGCGTAAGACATATCGATTATTTCAGACTTCGATCCATATATCCATAGCTAAGGCGCGTAAAGAGACAGTGCCTGAACTATCTTCGGGTCTTGCTTTGAGCCCTCTTTAAACTCTTCTAAAGTCAGTTTGTTGTCTTGATTCTGATGGCAAAGAGAAAAACTGTGAATCACTCACTCATTTAGTGAAGGACAGAGAGAGAGAGAGAGAGAGAGGGAGAGAGTTGGGGAGAGAGAGAGAGGGAGAGAGTTGGGGAGAGAGAGAGAGAGAGAGAGAGAGAGAGAGAGGGAGA
>JAQFZL010000532.1:0-15080 GCA_034695685.1 Galumna lanceata
ATCACAACTAAATAGAAATAAATTCATTAAATCAATGATAATTCAAAAGATTTATCCATAAACTAATATTCTTAGTCTTATTTATCTGTGATCTTGTTTAAAGCGAACTAGATTCTAGTTACTAGACTATAAAAATGCTAAGAACATCTTTTTATGATAATAAAATATTCTGGATAAATGCATTAAAAGCTAGTCAAAGTAAGCTAGATTATTTTCCAAATAAACGAATGCATTGAACTTTAAAATTGAAAAAGAATTCTAAAAATACATCCAAGTTTAAAATGGTTTCAAAAAGGTTTAATCTTATTCATTGAAAAGTTAACTTGATAAAAATATATATGCCTTAATAAATAAATTTATTTCTAAAAAAAAGATTGAATTTTCAATTGAAAAAAAATTGACGAAAAAATACAACGAAAGAGAAGTCGAAATACATTTTTATCCGACTATTAGTCGTTTTGAAGATATAGTCGTAAAGAAAGTATAGAAAGAATAAAATCAGTGAAAGAAAAGTGAAAATAAATTCATTCGTCGCTTTTGGCGGATAAAATGATTTCCGTTATTTCACACATCATTTTTAGTCTTTTGCAAGAGCATCCAAAAAAATGATTGAATTCAATGTATTTGATTACAATGTTGTGCAAGTGTTGAACGTCTTAGTAAAAAACTATCAGACAATTTAATAACCAAACCTTTTATCGTTTCTATAATACATTTTATTACTCATATTTTCCTTCATTATATTCTTGGATATTATTTGGACTATTGTTCACAAATGGGGGATAAATGATGATATTGTGGTCATCCCTGTCTTTATAAATATATTTCGGTCTGTAAGTCGAATATCAATCAAATAGTGTTTGAGGTAATCGTAAAATACAAAATAAATATGAGTATAGAAACTAATAGTCGAATAGTCAGTCACCGGAATTTGTGGCCAAACATTGGGATCAATACATTTTATATATAGAAAGGCATAGATATAATACAGATATATTGAGAAATTGATTGCCCAAAGTTTGGACAACGAGTGAGCAAAAAGAGAGAGAGAAAAATCCAGCAAATATTATGAAGAGTCAAATGGAAGGGAGGAAAGAGAAGAGCGAAGAAAATTGTGAAGTTTTCTCATCACAACAAATGTAAATACATTTTTTGTGTATATATTTTTGCCGATATATACAAATAGTCTCATACGGTATGTCTTATATATAAAACATAAATATATATACATGAAAATCTATAATGCTCGAGGCCAACTTCAGTTTCATTTTTTTCTGCTCGAATAGAATTAAATATAAGCACTAAATCAATATTTTCAACAAAAAATTGGGAATACAATCAAATTTTATCCATTATTTTGATTAGAATTCTATTTTTTTTGTTTTACTTCAATTTTTATATAAGATGAGATGAGATTGCTCATTTAAAAATATTTTATTCAGATATCACCAAGGGAATGTTCGTTTATTCCTTTAAAATCAAATTTGACAAAAGCGAATATGTCCATGCTCAATGTTTGTCCTGTTTTCTATTAAATCAATATTATGTTAAGACATAACAAGGTAAAATTTCCGTATTTTCCACATAAGTTTAGATAAGGAAATGACAGAAACAGATCAAGATCACATTACACAAACTTTTACAACCCATTTCAATTTACCAAGGTTATTGTTTTGGAATAATAATGTAAAATGTATGAATTAACCATAACCATTATCACTACCATGTTCATGATCATGCACAATCTAATCCTTTTATTAATAGAGTTAAGAAAACAAGAAAAAGCAAACTTCGAGTGTAGGACTTTGTTAGGGCTGACCATTGATTTCCATAGAAACCTATTCTTGTATTAACATATGAAAACATATTGAGATCATCGGAGGAGTGGAGCAAAAGTTTTAGCATTTCTCAGAACAAACATTACTTTCAATACTACTTCTGATCGAATGCAACACTAAAGCACTGTAAGTAAGGAAACCCTCTCCTCTTTTGCTCCCTTTCCTTATCCTATGCCTCATATCTATTCTAATTTTGTTTATTTTATTTCCTTTATGTCAGTGATGTCCAAATGTGGGGTTCATTGACATGCATTAAATTTTTATTGCCTTGTTCAATTCATTTTACTTGAAAATTAGATACCATATCCTTTAGATATTTACATAGTTATATACACAAACACAAAATCACCTTGGTTATCATTGACAATCACCAACTTATGATATTATAATATTATACAAATAGTCCAAGTTCAAGTCAAATTGGACATTATTTAAATTAGCTTGGGAAAAAAAAGGAAATGCTTTATGTGATGCTATCAATTAGAGTAGTTATTCTGTGCCATCAACATCACAATATATCACTGGTGAAGAGAATTGTGGTTGTAAAAAGTGCCTAGTTTAATTGAAGGCCTGCAATAACCCAATGATGAGTCATAGGAGACACGAATATTGTTTTCCTCGTCTAATAGTCATTGAAATTTAGAGATAAAAGAAACGAGGAATCAATTACCCAATTCTTTATTCTGTGCTAACAGTCCTGTGCTTTACGATTGGACTCCTATTTTACATTGACTTCTGTTTTATTATTGCTTATATTTCAGTGGATTTTAGCCAACAATTCCTTTCAGTGATGCACACAATGATTACTTCTTTCAATACTACATAGAAATTAACCACTTAGTCAATTCTCCTGATAAAACAAGCAAGACACTTCTAATGACACTTTTAATCAAGACTAATTGTAAAAGATTTTAAGCTTGCAAAGTTTATAAAATAATATAGAAATCATTTGCAGTAGAAGTAATTGATCATGCTAAAAAATCAAACAGACATAAAGTTGTTTGTTATTTTGCTAAAACAGAAATGATCAAGTGAAGAAATGTATATTAAAAATAAGTTAGTCGTAGGACAGGCCCTCTGTGGGCATCACTGATGTGTTTTGTGTATAAAAAGACGAAAAAACGAATCGAGAAAATACTAAAGCGATTTCTCTTCACATTTTTGGCTCTCTTTTAGAATACTCTTGAGTTCGTTTTCAGAGGAATTGAGTTGACTTTCCCTCTGATTCTTCTTTAGTTAGTTTTTGTTATTTGTTTGAATGACTGAACAGTTTTTCTCAAACGAAAAAAATCTCAAATAAATTAATCGATTGGATCTTCAATTCCGACATTTGTTCGTAATTTTAATTCTGACGACAAAAAATAGTATATAATAAAACTTTGTGTTTGTTTTTATGTAACACTTTTCCTCTGGGAAAGGGATTTAAGCAAGTAAGATCTTCTAAGAAGTTCTATGAAAAAGTAAGAATAAGAAAATCAATTTCTTTTCTTAAGATGACTTTTCTATGAAATGTATCATTGATTGACACTTATTTCAAGAGTAAAATAATGTCCACTAATAGACATTATTGTAAAAAAAGTTAGCTAGCTTGTTTATTTCCAATTCAGATCAATCTAGTCTATTTTTCATCAAGCAAAACTTCATGAAAATATCTGCAATAAATACAAAGATTTCTAATAAGGGATTAGTGAGGAAATACCAAGTTCATAACAATTAACTTGCAATGTCGATTTAAATGTAACATGGTCAATATATTCTCAGACATTACTTTTCAAAATATAAACATAATGTAATTAAACCTTGCCACTAATACACGAGAAATGAGCCTGTTCATATAATTTTAATAATACCTCTTTGGGTACACCAGAGCTCAGTATAATATCGATTAAACGAAATAATCTTTTCAATTGAATGGCTTTCGGTATAATTGTTTTCATAGAATTCAATATATTATTCTTATATTTAGAGTCAATGTTAAGGATTTAGTAGAAAAAAAACGTCTCATACTTTTTATCGTCACTACTCTTATTCTGAGCCCCGAAATATACACTAAGTTTTAGATGAAAGACAAAAACAACAACTAATTAATGGCAGAGCGATAGTGACGAACAGCGGAAAAACTGTCGCAAAAGAAAAATTCAATTATACAACAACTTTGATATCGATTCCCCACCGAATGATAAGACTGTGCCGTATATGAAGTGCTCCACTCAGGGCTCAGACTGGCTCTGATAACAGAATCACAACCGAGAAAAGAGCGTCAGAGAGATAGAGGAAAGAATACAGAGATTGTAAACGAAGAAATCGAAGAAATACATATAAAAAAGCTGGGGTTACCCCCAAAGGCTGTCCTCAAAGGACTGATTAATTTGAAAGCTTTTTGTAATAATCTTTGTTTTTAATATTAGTCGAGATTCGTGTTCTTATTAACGACCTAGATTATAAGTTAAAGTTTGTTTGGAGGCCTGGGTGAGTTGTGAATGTGCAAATTAGTCAGCCCTTGTGACCCCTCATTTAAGTACAAAGAACTGAATTGAGAAGAAAATATTAATTTTAAGAAATTCAAGACTCGACTCAATATATTCTATTTTTTCTCAAATGAGTCACAACAGAAAAGAGTAAAAACAGTGTCACCGACTCTGTGCAGAGCACAGGACTGTTTCACTGCCGTTTAGTATCGCAATTGAATTCTAGATTCAATCCATTAGTGAATTAGTGATTGCAGAGAGAAAAAGGTTTTCGCAATTAATAATCGATTTCAATGACTATTTCTGTTTGCGATTCCGAAACAGTATTTCTCACATTTAATCAAATGATGGCTCAAGAATTGGATCAATACTACTAACAATCTTTATTGAATATATGCCCTGATTAGAATGGCAAGGACATTACAACCATTTTAATAAATTAACACTTTATATATGTGTTTAGCTTTGATATAATCTAGCATATTTTTTTGGCTTAAACCTTTGACTATTATTTATTGATAAATATTTTTTTAAAATTTTATAAATATTTATGTGAAATATAAAGTGAAATTACCATGATCAAATATAAGCAATCGATCAAGATTACCTTGAGTTAAGAATGGTCTAGATAAAGAATTTTTATTTCAAGTGGTTTTCTTCATACAAAACAGTAGTGAGTAAATGTACTTGGTATTAATGAATGGTTTCACCTATAGATCAATCATGTGTTTGAATATATTCGATCACAATTTAATTAACATATCAAAAGCCCACTCAATATAAACTTCAAAATTACCCAAAAGAATGTTTTTCAGAACTATATTCTTCTTTAGCCTCAAATAACTCTTAAATCGATTTAAAAATAATAATAATAATAATATTACGAAAAAATAAATAATAGTTATAGTAATAGTAATAATATTAATTAAAAAGTGTCATATTATGAGATATACATAACTATCATATGATAACATAAACGCCTTTTCGCTCAAAGACTCAATCAAACGACTCATTAAAATATCAATTAATTCATTAAAAGTGACAGAAAAGGGAAGAAAAAAATTTAATAACAAATGTCTTTTTTTCTGCTAATAAATTATAAGAACTCATTCTGTGCTTATTCTGTGCAATAAGTAATCATTGAATGAAACTCTGCAATGATATGGCTTTCAATTCATACAATAATTTAACCGAAAGGCGCCCACAAATTAGTGTTTGAAAAATTCCAGAAACTGAATGTCAAAAGACATACAATTTTTCTTAGACTCCGTCTCTGGCACATAATCTTGATCAAATTAAATATATTTTATCTAGAAAATTGCTTTTTTAATAACAATTATTTAGAATATAAATATCCAGTACTCATACACTCCATTCTATTTATAAAATTAAATAGATTCTACAAAAACATCTAAATTAGCCATGACAAATTGTTTCTGTATATCAAGTTTATTTTATATGGCGTGGGTAAGGAAATTTTCTGCTCTTGTCTATTTTATTATTGAATTAATCATGGTTAAGTAAAGTATAATACTGGTTCTTTATTTTTTTAACAAAAAAAATTAAATTATAAAAGTTTATGTTTTTATAAAGAGATTTGACTGTAATTTGAGGAAAATATTTCCGACAAAGTCTGTGATGAGGCATCGGTTGACTTATGTCACTGAATGGCTTTCCCTTAATTTTTAAATACTCTTCAGATGTCTTTATGCTTATCAGTTTTAGCACAGAATATGCACAGCATAAGAGTGTAGACAACCGACAGAAAAACCCTTATTTAAAGACAGAGACGGAGACCAAAACGTCGATCGATGTGTTGGACGGATGTGGAAGAAGAGCTAAATCAAGAGCTTAGTGTTATCTGAGCACAGGGCGACTCAACCATAGATATATAGATGAAGGAAGTGGTGCTGTGCCAGCAGTTTAAAGAACACAATCATTATATAAATGGGGATTGTCAGGGGGTATCTTCTCAGACATATTTCAACATGGTGAGAATTATTTATCACGAATGAGCACAGAATGGGTTACTCATATCGACATAACACACCTTTTAAAGGCCTCCCATTTTAAACAGTTAATCTAAAATTAATAATTGTAGTAATAAGTGTTGGTGACCCCCAGTAATACATGTAAAAGTAATATTTGTGGCCGAACTCATAATAATTCTTACTCTGAATTTCACAATTGATTATCGATTTGGTTGTAATAAAGAGAGCACAGCCTCACAGCCTGTGAGGCCCTAAGAGTCCCAATTATTTCAATTAAAAGTAATTAAAAACAAATTAACAGTTCTTTTATGTTATTTTAAATTCAATTACAGATCGATAGGACTGTCATTTCCATCAGTTCCCACACAGTATAAGAACTTCCTTATTATCCAATTGGTTTTGATCTAACACTCAGACCAGAGCCCAATTCTCACACATGTTTTGAAGTATTATTTTTCAAAAATCATTGAGATATCACATTTGCACCATGGGCATTTTTCCCAAACCAATTAACTAAGTTTAGAAAAATTCAATTCTCATACCTGGGAGTGATTTAACACAACCTTATCTATAGATTGAACTGAATTCATTCGTTTGCCTTAAACTATATTTCTAAGATTGAAAAATTAACTTGCTCTTTTCATAATCTTGCAAAATATTAAAAACTCGATCGAAAAAATTCAAAATATTTTCAAAAAATAATTCACAATTTTAAAGAACATTAATATAGTTTTCAAAGTTATCTTGTTAAAAAATATTGTTAAACCTTATCTTTTAAAGAAATACAAATAAAAGTATAAAAGATAACTTTTAGGAAAAGATAAAGTAAATAAATTGATATTACCTTGATTAGTTTAATGAATATTTCAAGTTTTATCATTTCTTGTTTAAAAACAACAAAAGAAACAAATAATACGAAAACTGTAGAAAAAAAACAGTCATTAAAACCTGGTAACACACTATGTGTCAAAACCCCCCACTAATCAAAGATACTTTTCTTCCGCTTCACTGAATTCTTGAGACACTTTTCCGATGGTTTTTGGTTTTGAGTCACACTTAGGGATGAGTTTTAAACCATTCATTCGTTACACAAATAAACGATTTAAGAGTTAAACTCAAGTAATGAAAGAGAATAACAAAATGTAACCATAAATACATTACATTTGTTTAGAGTATATGTTATGTAATTTTTAACAGTCGTCTGACACTCCTAGCAATCACTTTTCCAAAAAGGGATGGTCAAGATGGCCTATTTCACTATGATCAAATTTATTATTCAACATTTCTCTGAGCATATTTCAAGTAATCAAGCATATTTATGCATAATTTTCATATTTATATTCGCAAAATTATTTTAATTATCAAGAATCTTGACTGAAAGATGATCACCTTGGTCATAAAGGGTTAGGTTTAGTATATATCTGTTTCCCGATATTCAAAAGATAAGTTTATTTTATTATCAGTAAATAAATATTCAATAATTTACAGGTTTATTGAACTCATAAATACCTGAATTCATATAAATATTGAATCTGGCGTTTAGTCTGTTCTCAATCACTTAACAATTTAGAACTGGATCACACCTGGATTATTTTATGGCTTATGTCTTTCATTTAAATATGAGTTGATTTAAAATATGATCAAGCAGATGTTAACTACTTTAAGTTATTTATTTGATAAAAACTTAACATGTTTAGTCAAATGTTGTAAACTGTAATAAAATCTGGCGTTGAATTTATTTAAAAATCATATTTTCTTCCAAAATGAGCAAGGTAAACATTTAAATTACTCAATAATTAAGTCAAAAATATGTGTTCTATTAGAGGCGTTTTCTTGAAATAAAATCCTCGTAAATGTTTTTCCCCAAAAATCTGTAATAAATTCTAGCATTTCATTAGAAATGGATTTTTTTTGTTACAGAAAAACATTCACTAAAATATTATACAAATAATGTTTTCAAAATAATTGTGTCAGAAAACTGATCCGAACAAATATTACATTTCCAAGATTTGTAATATTCTTTGTCTTTTGATAATAAAAATGTAAAACAAGTTTCAGAGGACTTTTCAAATAATGACATATTTTTTTGTGGTTTTCAATAATATACATATATTAGACAAAAGATTGTTATTTAATCTTTTAATTGAAAGGCGTTTCTACTCTAAGAGTTAAATAGTTTATTTTACTCATAATAAATGAATTTTAATTAATAATTTTAAGGTTAAAAGAGCGAGAAATCCAATACTAGTGAACAATATATTAGACAAAAGTCTTACTATATGTGCGCCGAATAGTTATTAAAAATATTGTTTTGAAAATATCTTTTTATTTATTCATGAAATGCATTCTTTAGATCAGAAGTTCAATGATTTGTATGTAAAATAAAACTCCGGATTATTTGATACGAAATTTTTGAGTTATGTATCGAATAAAACTCTCGTTTTATGTAATACTATATTCTGTGCCTTTGGTTTTGACCGAAAAACCAAAGGAACGTCTGCTTTGGCTCTAATATTTCAGTTGCCTTTCCATCAGAAATCAAATATACTTTCTCTTGGATTTCAATCAAAAGACCAGAGAAACTATCCATTGAATTGACTAAAAGCTCACTTTTCTTAAACACTATCCTAAACACTATTTGTATTTCACTTCAATACTAATGAAATTAACAGAAAAAAGTTTATTCAAAGTTTACTCCAATGATGTCCAAGACTTTTATACTATAATCTTCTACATTTATTATTCATTTCATTAACTATTTATCTAGCATTAAATATTTCAAATCATAAATTTTTTATCATGATAAATTTTAAACATTATTAAATTACTTGATATGACAAATATTCATCTTGATCATATTTATAGTAATGAACCAATATTTAATAAAAATCAATAAAGATGATTTCAAAATTTATAATTGAATTTTATATAGATCAAATATTTTAACTAATAAATAGGCTTAAGTTAATATCGACCATGCTTATAATTTAATAAATATTTATTAAAGTCCTTCAAAATTTATTATTTGTCAAACAAGGAATAGCCAGGAATGAGGTTAATCTAATGATATTACAGAAGGTTTAACCAAAGGGTTTCTATCGTTTTCTTCAGTAAATATTCATTAGAGCCCGGAGTGGACATCCCTGACAATTAACTCAAGTATTTTCAGTGATGAGCAAAAATGGCAAAACTTTTGCATTCATTCTATGAATTATTGCATAACTTTTTATGATTAGAGACTCAAAAACTCTTAAAAATCCAATTTTATATTAATATTAGAGCCATCACTAATGTTCGCCAATTTTTTGATAACAAGTAATACTATTTTCAAAGCAAAAGCCAAACACTAATATTAAAGCATATTTAGCGGATGTTCCTCTAAAAAAGCTTATTCTGTGCTGTCTCTCCCCAAATGAAATATCGAGCACACGATAAGCACAGAAAAAATATCTATAATTTTTCATTTTTCTTGAAGTTTTATCGGAGAGAAAATATAAACACAAACTTAGAATAAGGGCTTAATAACAACAAAAGGATCGAAAACCACATTTTTCATCCTTTTTTATAAAGAAATTATAGCAAGAACATTTTAAATTCAAGAGACTCTCACGAATAAATCTAATTCTCCGCCATTGTATCAAGATTAATTTGTGTCAAGCAATTTATAAATTCAGTTTTAATGGTACTGACAACTGATATGATAACTCAGGTCATTACTGGAATGCCAAACGACCATGTTCACTTGGTGTGAACCATTTCATATTTTTCAAACATTATCTTGAATGACCTATCACAATTTTCTGTGATATCATGATTTGTGCTTGCTACTAGCATCTTCCAACGAGCGCTGTTTTAATTTTTGTGTCGTTAGAGGGAGAGAGAGGTATGAGGTTAGGGCTAATGGTAGTAATTGAAGAGAAGAGGGAGAGATAGGCTCTGCTCTGCGATAGTGTTTCGCTCCAACTCTAGTATAGAATGTATTCCCAAACTTGAGTTCTCTTAAACTGTAATTTTATTTTAAAATTACTGGAAATCGATTCGTTGTAAAACTAAAATTTAATTTAACCTAGCTCTATTTAATTATTGAACAGTATATTTTTATAGGATATAATAAATGCTTTAAGCAAGGTAACTTTATATAAAAGCCTTACACAATTTTGCTAGTACTTGTTTCTTGTTTGTTTTCAAAATTTGAATGTTCATTTGAATAAGTTAATTTGAACTTGGTATTATCCCAACAATGATTAAACTTTAATAGAACTAATAATAATAATAGTGAGAGTTAAACTTAAATGAAAATAGTATCAAGCACAATCAAAACGGACAATACAATAAAAAAAACTATAACTTTTGTCTATGCTTTCATTGAAACTGTAATTTTCAGAAATAGTTTTAGAGAAAAATTGATAAAAAATAATAACAATTACTCTGAAAGGACAGCGAGTGATGCGATGCCCGATAAAGACCTATAGGGGCTTTTGGCCAAATCCTTGACGTATCCCCCAGTGCTTTTAGAATAGCCCAGTATTGAATTATTGAAGCTTGACAATTCTTGCTGTCATAGTGTTTGGTATTTCATTCTTTTTACAATTTTTCCATTAAAAATAAAATACTATATATTTGTCGCAAAAATATTTCTTTTCAATGCATTCGTGATTTTGGCATTTGATTGCATTTTTTTATAGTTCAGTTCAAAAAAATGATATGTAGTTCCTATTGATGTGCATATACTGTATGATAGCTTACGGATAGCCTATCCTTAACTTAAGCTCTGAGTGTTCGCTTGAAAACAAGAAATTCACTTAAATATATATAGAGAAGAAAAAAGTTGATTTTTACTGTGGCTTAAACTTGAAAAGCAAAACTCACCTTGCTCTTAAATGGTATTCCAATAATATATTGTCAATCAAGAATGAGCCAGGACTAAAAATACCGACACACAACACAGAATAAACGTATGTCTCTTCACAATTTATAGATGAAAAGTAGAGTAACTTTGGATATGAACTGCAAAAACTTTTCTTTAGCTGCAAAACACAGTTGAGGACAGAAGTGAAGCCAACGAGAGATCTGTTCAGACATACCAGTGCTCACAATATGATAGAGAAGTTGTCTGAAACCAGTTACCAGACTCTACGGATCGGTAGGAAAGTCATGCGCTCTTCCAGTGATGAATTCCCCGTACAGTCAGTCCTCGCTTTTCATAAGAAAATTTTATTTTAGAATATTTTCTTAGTCTTAAAACTATTCATAGCTCTTAATCGCGGCCACACATAAACACACCTGGCTTATTCTAAGGGATTATATTTGCATGTTAATCATAGCTCAAAGAGTGGCTCATATTTGAGCACTTGTTTCGCAATTAATTATTAGTCGATACTAAAGGGTTTAAGAAATTAAAGTTAAATAAAAAGTTTTCAATAATATTGGAGGAAATCTTAACCGAATAGTTTTTGTTTGAAATTTGCATAAATTATTAAAATTATTTCAAAAATTATTATTTGATATTTGTTTTGATATCAATTAACTGAAAATGGATTATATTTTAGCATAAATTGAGTGAAAATTTAAGCAAAACTTTTCTTATCTATAATTCAATTAATATTAAAAATACGAAAAGTTTCCAATTAAATGAAAAAAAGAGCAAGATAAATTTGAATAAAAATGTTAATAAAAGTTATCTTTAATTTTATTGTTGTTACAATAACTTGCAATATTCAAATTATCAATATATCCTTGTTGATTTTTCTTTAAATTTCAATCAAAGTTTTCACTTATTATCAGTTTTATTGCAAAACACTGGATAACAAAACTGGGTATTTTTCAAAAACAAAACCTAAATAGTTCAGATGACGGCTTACATCTAAATTAATTAGGTTTACGTTGCTGAATATTTCGAAAAATATAATTACCTTGTAATATTATTTTTACTCAATTAGTGAGGAATGTTTGTCTATTAATGAGCAAGGATAAATCAATAAAATCTTGATTTTAATCAGTTTCACCATTTCTTGAATTGTAGTAATTTTTATCACCTAATTCTAAAAGTTTATCAATTAGATTTACCTTGGTTAACATAATAATTTTAACCTTAATTTATAAAATACATATCCAATCAAATTTAGCATGTTAATTGTTCAAGAAATTCAAGGTATTTGGCTTAAGAAATAACTTTGGTCTAAGTTAAAGAGAAATCTATCATCTAGATGATTTATCAATATAATTACAAAATGTATTTTAACTAATTTAGATTAGAGTCCATTCTTGGAATAGAGACTTGCATTTTTCAAATGATTCATTTGGAGCAAGGTTCATTTATTATCAGATGTGTATGAATTTTGATTATGTCTTTAATGGTTTCTTAAAAAAAAGTTTGTATTCATTATAATTAAAGTTAAGTCAATTATAAATTAAGTTTTAGTCTCAGATCTTAATCGAGGAAATTATTTTCTATTAAAATTTTTGCGGTTTTTTCATCAAACAAACAGATAATTATTATCCGAATCATCTCCGGATGAGAGAGTGAGTGAGAGAGCGAGAGAGAGAGAGAGAGAACTCTAAGAAAAAACATTTTTCAAGCAGTGATGTCAAAGGGGGAGGTTTTGTTAACATATTCTTGTTAATTTGAAATTTTTTTCTTAATAATTGGAAATAATTGATGAATAAAGCGTATGAAGAAGTAACTAACTAAGTATATAAGCTTGTAATGTTTAAATTAGCTAGCAAGTGCAAAAATATTGTTTATATTTAGTGTTGAACATCACTGTTTGGCCAAATAAGTAATAGGCGTCTGAACGGAAGTCAAAGTCATACCACTATTTAGTTGTCGTTCTGTGTCTTTCATATCATATTTTTTGTTAGTTTTTTTGCCAAATTATTTGTGCCTAAAAATCTAAAAATAAGACCAAGATAACAGCTTTCAAAATGATAAAAGAGAAACTTATCTATCAATAAATTTTCAATCATCAGATAAGAGACTTATCTTTACGTCAAAACGAAGAAACAATTTATTAATTTATTCTAAAATTCTGAGCCAAACATCTAATTTCATAATTAATTATCAAATCTCATGTCAGTCCGCATTTCATTCTGTGCTCAAATAAGTTCTGTGCACTTTTCACATGTCTAACAGTGAAATGCCAGCCAAGACAACAAATCCTGTGCTTATGAGAGATAGAGAACAGAGAGGAGTGCCTTAAGTAAAATCTTAAATATTTTTTCTCCTCTAATCCTCGTATTTCTCTTCGACACGAGTCGTGTGGCCTTTGATTTCAGACAAATTGATTGAAATAAATTCGGCTAAAATCCATTCATAACTGTATGCCATAAATTTAAAATAAGCAAGATTACATTTCTTTGATTGATTTAGTGCTATTTAAAATTGATTTGACCAGGAAAATTGTTTTCAAATCACGCGATTATTTTCAGAAGAGAATCTCACAAAAATGCTTTTGAAACGCACATCAATGTTATCTATCTCATTTATATAAAATTCCAACATCCAGATATACTTGCTAATTGAATTTCAACAGAATATCACTTTAAAATATACTTATCTCTAATAAAACAAATTCTAAACAAGGTTAAATCATTTGAGCAATTAAACTGATAAGTCTCTACTTATAACCAAGATAATATTCACAATATTAAATGCTTATCTGTGTTTCTATATTTTCCCAGGAAAAGACACTTATGAATTCATTGAATATGAACTAGCCACAAACCTACCCTTGGTTAGTAAGGACTCTAAAATATGTGATAAATAAGTATAAATACATTTTTTGAAATAAAATTTTATGAATAAATAATTTAAAGTTTTTCTGAAAATCTTTTACTAATTGAATACAAGTTATACTCATTAGTGAAGAGATAGAAAAACAAGTTATAGATGTTCTCTGAGAGTGAGTTAGGATTCATCCATAGCACAGGTAGTGGAGAGAGAGAAGCCTTAAGAGAGATTGATATGCAATAAAACTGGCGACGCATACCAACCATCAAATAATCGTACACATCTAACCAAGATCAAAACTTAAAACAGAGAATATCAAGTATATATTAACTAAATTTTACTAAAATGACTGTCATTTTGAAATATAGCAATAAATCATAATTTTATGGATTTGATAAGAAATAAAAAATTAACAAATTAAAAGAATACTACCTTGGTAATCATGATAAAAAAGCGAATAAGAAGTAAAAAACTCGAGTCATTACTATTATTATTACCTGGAAATTGATTTTTTGCATTCGAGTCTGAATATGAGGCACAGAATAAAACTAAATTTCAAATCAAATTAAATTAAATTTATATGTCTTAATGGCTTTAAGTGCCGTCTCTTTCATACGATTTTCATATCAATATATGTATTTTTTTCTATGGGAATGCCTTCTAAGCCGTCCCTCTAATATTAGGCCATTAAAAATAGTTTTTCAATTATATAATTGAGTCATAGATTTGTCTTCATTTTGCAAGAGTTGAAATTCCAAGAAAAACTTAAATGGATCAAAATTCTTTCTTACTACTTTTTTTTTCAGTAATTAAGATAATAAGTCAGTTACCAAGATAATAATTCTTTAGCGTATTTTAATTTTAATTTCTCTCAATTTTTATTTTGTTTATCACTTTTTTTTAAATTACTTCTTAACGTATAGATCCGTTGGCGACCCCTTAAGTTTGCAATCGAACGAAAAAACAATAAAACAAAAAAGTCATGATTTCATTCACTTTATGCCTATTATTCTCTTGTGGTCTCTCTCTCTCTCTCTCTCTCTCTCTCTCTCTC
>JAQFZL010000533.1:0-15073 GCA_034695685.1 Galumna lanceata
TATACATATATATATATATATATCCAAAGAGTTGTGTGACTGGACTTCCCATTAAAGTAAACTATCCATAAGTTTGGTTCACGTTATTTCTATTTGCTTTTCACTGATATATTCAACCGATTCTATCCTTTCATTGAAAAGCGAATCATATTCTAAAAGTCATAAAAATTGTTGTGAATCCAAATAAATGGCAATTTTTGGAAATAATTTCAAAAAAATACTTTAATTTGTTTGGAAAAGAAGTAAATTGACTACAATTTTGTGTAATAAATATTTTCTACTATTTTCTAACATAAATTGATTTGAAACAAATTTCTTGAGTTTCAGTCAATAAAAGTATTGATAAAATTTCTTTTCTTTATAAATATCTATCTTTGATATAAAAATTCAATTGAATTGACTGCTCTTTTCTGCGCCATTTCTTTCCTGTTATTACCATTTGATCGAAACGATGATAAACGTAATACAACGCCGACAGATGAGCCGAATAGAGCCCTAGAGTAGCCCAAAGGCAGCAACTCTTCATTTGTCTGCTTTTCTTATGAATCGCTGAATACTTTCTTTTCGGAGTGATATTTATGTGAGAAAAATTTGAAGCAAAAAAATTGATACTTTTATTACATTAAGCATTAGTTTTATTCTTTTATATAAATTTTATTAATTTTGAATTCATATCTAAATGTTTAGTTATTCTGCAAACGAAAGCACTTAATTATAGCGATTTTTTATTTCTTTTTTTCATGAATTGAATTAATTCAATGTTTATTAATGTCTATTCATTACTAATAAATTTATATTCTTTTTTAGCAAACATTTAAATAAAAATTATAAAATTGAGCCTAAAATACAACAATAATTAGTGGTAACCGTAACGACACTTTTCTATGTTATAATAGTTTATGTTTGACCCTTTCCTCCCTTTCTTTATCAAAACCCTTTGATAATAAAAAACTAATTTTTGTTATAAGACTAAGTGTTAGCCCTTTCATTCTCAGTGGAATCTATAGGTCAGTGATGTGTCAGTAATTCCTTTACCTTCAAAATTGATTTATAGAATGATCTAGACTAAGTTTACTAAACTTAATGTATACTTTTTTTAATGTAGGGCACAGTTTATTATTAATACGAATAGGAGTTATATTTATTTACATAACATATTCCATGATTGCATTATAATGAATGGGGCCCTTCAACAGAATAAATTAGTATTTGATTACTATTTCATTGAGTAATAGCAGTGAAAGTGATTGAAACGAATATATTAATGGGTTTTTCTCTTAATTTGAATCTCTTTTCTTTTGTATGCTATGAAGGGAAGTGTCATTGAAGGGTGAATTTTTCTCATTGAATCTTTTTTTGTTGTAACTAGATTCAATTTTCTAATGTATAAGAATTGTGTTGTTAAGTCTTAACTGTTTGAATAAGGAATGTTTGATTAATTTTTGTCTTACATTTTTTAATGCAATCTTTTAGTTAAACTGTATTTCGCATAAATTGTGTTCGAAAGCCTTCGGCTGTAATGATAACAAACAATTCATTCAAATATATAATGAATTTCAAACATTTAATATATAATGAAAAGTATGAAAAGGGATGTCTTCCAGCGATTTATCTGTTTTGCAACTTATGTTAACTTCTATTTTGAATAAGAATTTCTACAAAACTTTTAATATAATTTCAATTCATTAAAGGCTTTGGAATTTTAATTCAAAAAACTTGTTAATTGATTAAACGTGTTTTAAGTTTAGCTCACTTGGATTGAAAGCAAAGTTCTAGCAATAAAAAATAAAAGAATAAATTAGATTAAAGTAGGTGAATGTTGTTATATGGCTTGACCAGGATTAGTTTACCATTTTCTACATTTTGTTTGATTTTGAAAATAATTTTAAAGTAAATAATGAAAAGAGAAAACTATTGGAAAGCAGTGTATATTCGGGTCAATAATTAGTAGAAATTTTAATTAATTTTGATTTGATGTACGAATCAATTGTTTGTTTGGATGTGACAAACAGTTGTTGTTTTAGAGCAAATCATTAAATATTATCTAAATTAGTGTTCGAACAAAGAGTTGATACCATTAGAAGAGATGGAGTATAGCCGGAGATAATTAATGTGTTGTTATTTTACAATTTGGATTCCACTGAGAGATAAATAAATTCTCTATTATTCAGTACCGGTCCATGTGTTGGCTCTTCACTGGTTCTAATGCAATATTCTTGTTTAATGCCCGTTTAAATAATATATCTGCACACAGAGATCAGGTGTGAGTCCAATACCAGGCGTTCAGCCATTCTCTAATGCTTAGCTCAAAATGTATTACAAGAATATATATGCGCCCAAGACTTACATAATAAGATGTGAGACTCTGTTTTAGTTATTCGTGTTTTTTATTTTCTTTACTTTAACTCTCTTTCGGTGTAAGTAATTGTGTTTTACAGTATGTATGAGAACCGGAAGAAAAATTGTATTCAATTTTTCTATTTTTTCTCATTTGTCTCAACAAAAATCTGTTCTTCTCTACTCTTTTTCTTTCCTTTTGTTTAAATTAATTCCTTAAGAATTCTTTAAATTAAAATATCGTCAAAACATTGAAGATTAACATAAGATAGAGTTGCGATGAAATGCTTTTCTATTAAGAGTAGATCAAACAGTAGATCAAATACGGGTTGATTTCCATTTATTTTTCTGTTGAGAGTCGAGAAGTTGTGTTGAAATAAAAAAAAATATATTTTATGATTTATGGCTATAAAAATGGGAAAAATCATAATTCAGTGTAACTCTGAATTACAACTTTAATCAATCAGAAACTGAAAACCAATTATTGAAAATTATCTCTTCTTTTCATTGAAACCTATATTTAATTACATTTTAATTGAAATTATTTTATTCATAAAATTTCATATTTATTTAAACACAAAACAAATAAATTATTATATTATGAGTGAAACCATTTTGAAAATGTTAAAAATTAACTAGCTTATAAATACAAAATGCATTTTGCTTTGTGAATAAATGCATCTATTTATATTTATAAAATATTATTATGATAATTTTATCCATTTAAAGATTATTTGATCCAGTTATGTAAATAATAACAATATCCTTAATAAGACCTGGTTTAAAGTTCAGCCTAATGTAAGTCTAATGTAGAATCAATTGATTTAAAATTCACTTAAATCTTATGGGACTTTATTTGTAAGAAAAGAAAATAAAAAAATTGAAAAAAGTATTGATTACTGCTTTAACTTTTATTTTAGAGAGAAGTAGTGGACACTAGAACTTTGAGTGGCATTAATAGCAAACCTGTGCTGCCATTAAAGTATCGTTGTTTGTGGAGAGTCATGCAATGGTAGAGCAGTGAAGAAGACATGCGTTACAGATAGCGCTGAGGAACCGATCGTATAGTTTGACATTCAGTTTACAGAGTTCTTAAGCGCTGTACTGTTTCTGTAGAAGTAATTGGCATTCGGTGGCTGATGGCAAACAGGCTTTCCTTCAATGCTTTATTCAATTGATTTTAATGCACTTATAATATGAGTTTTTCTGCAAAACACACCTTTGGATCAGATATTGATTGACATTCAGAATCATTTAAACGCAAGAATTCAATATATGATTCAATATATTTGGGTTGGAATCTGTTCTCAAGCCATCATTTATTGGTTTTCCCAAAAGAATTGCAACTTTTGTTTCTCTTATCTCTATTTGAAAGAAAACTAATTGAAAAACTTTCATCAAAACTATTAAAAAGGATTAAAAGTTGGGTTTTCTTTCATTGTATGGATTTTAAGGGAAAACATATGAAATCTTTAAGAAACGATTGGAGCGAAAGAAAACTGAAAATGTATTTCCATCTGATAATTGTGTTATTTTTGTTATCATCAAATAATTCATGTCTTGTGGGATGTGTTGGATCGTCACTTGCGCTGCAATCGCACACACCTGACAGTAGTAGTGATGGCTTTCAATCGCATCTTTTCGATGGTAAGTGCAAACTGAATGTATGCCATAAAACTTTTCACATGTCATAGATTTTTAAACTTCTCAATCAGTTATTCATCTCTCGTGTGTTAACCATATTATTCTTCAGAAATTATTCTCTTCTAAAGCATTGCTTTTCCTAAAAATCAATTCTTTCGATCTGTTATCTCAACTAAAAAACGACATAAAACTTCTTTTTGGTGTTTTATCAATGAATGAATGAATGAATATTCCATTCATTCAAAGATAGCAAACATTCACCTGAATTGTAGTTCATTTCTCATAATTTCTTATATACTCAAAGCTTAACTTTTAGTCAATTGAAGGCATTGTTTGTATTTAAAATCGCTGACTAACAAACTGTTGGCATAAATGTCTGTTCACTTCATAAGATCGAGTCATTCAATGATTGTCAAGATTTTAGGGTTCAGTCTCTCTCCTTCTCTCTTTCTCTCTTATAGTCTCTCCCTCTCTGGTATTGTCAGTGTCACTCTCCCTCCCTCTCTCTCTCCATTTCTATCTTTATCTTTGTTTGTCTGTTCTGATCGATAGTGTCAACAAATTAATATCAATTTTTCTGAGTTCACTCTTTCTCTGTTTCTTTTTCTTGTGTTTCTCTTTCTGCCTAACCTTCTCTTTTCGTCTCTTCTCTCTCTCCTGTTTCTCTCTCTCCCTCTCCTACTTTCCCTTTGCCTCTAATTTTCACGTGTTTTCACTCAAGTTGTGCGATAAGAATTATGAGGTTATGCCGCGATTTTTTTATACTTTTAATGTCATTTCGAGTGCTTTTTCTCTTGATTTTCATTTTATCTCTGATTAACACACATTAGAGACGAGAAATTTTTTGAATGAATTCTTCAGAGGCTTTGAGTTGAGAAAGTTTTTAAAGAAATTAAATGCTTTTTATTGATTTTATTCTTTTTTCATATTTTAATATATTTTGATAAACAGTGGAGTTGTAGTTCAGAGTAAGAAAAAGATATACAATTTTATTATTAAATGTCAGAAAAATTTGCCAAAAAATTTGACAGAAAATCAAATTTTTAAAAAGAGATACCGAATATATATATTGAATGATATGATTGCATTGTATTGAGAAATGTCATCAATTCTGTGCCAACAGCTCTACTGATTTGCTATTCTTCACCACTACTGCTGTCGTCTTTGGTCTCATTTTTGTCGGTTATTAGACATTCAGTTCATAAAATACTGTATTCTAAGCGTTTCACTGAAATGGTCTAAACTTTTGATCTTATTTTCTCACAAAATCATAACAAATCAAAATCAAAGTCATCGATAAATCGCAGTGTTTTTCATTTTAGTGTTGGTCTCAAAAACTGCGATCAATGACTGTTACACTCAATAAGAGAAGATCTCTTATTAATGGCTAACTTTAATGTATTGTTTGAAATATAAAGAATTATTTCAAGAAATTTCAAGTTTTCAGTTGAGTTCATAATAGAATTTTAGTGTTTCTTTTCACACACTTTTATCGCTTCTATTCTCTGATATTCTGTGCGAATTCACTTTTCGGGTTCTCTCCTCTCTTTCCTCCCTTTCCTCCTTCTACTCCTTCACAAATCTTGACTCTTAGATAATATAATTTTGATTCTTTTTGGGCTGTTTTGCTGTTTTTCTTACTTTTATTTTGTAATACAATTGTTGATGTATTAGATTCTTATTCTATTATATGGTTAGTCCAACATAAAAGACTCAGAGTATTCATGTCTTATATTCGCCTTTGGAAATATGTATTCTTATATGACTTATATTTTATTCTTGGCAACAAAACTCTATTTTTTCATATATATAATACTGTGTTTTACCGTAAATGCATTTTTGCCACTTTTTCTGAGTAATGAAAAAAGATATCCAATCATATTATGAGAGTCTTTTGGCGTAAGAATATATCGAATTGAAAGTGTGTTAGTATTTGATAGTTGCTAGTTGATAGTTGATAGGGCAATTATTTTCTTATGCAATCACTTTTATTAATGGTTTTTTCCCTACAAATATCTTAAAAGATATTTTACCCAAATTTTTCATTTGCTTATCACAAAGAGTTGGCACAGATTTTTGCATTCAATTTAGTCAATGAATATTTTGTTTTGTCAGACATTTTCTCATTCTTTATGTCTTTCCCTCTGTTTATAACTCTTTCTAAGCGATGTTTAAATGTTTTTCTATGGAATCAATAAATTTTCTATTCATTTATTTTCAATTAATTGTCAAAATTCATTCAATTCAACCAATTATTGCCAAAAAAATAGATATAGAGTTTTGTTTATTTTTGGTTTAAAAAATGTCATAATAAGCTCTTGTTATTTTTATGTTATTTTTGGTCATTTTATGTTTGGCTCAATCTATGGCTCAGGAGATATAATAACGAAGAAAAGCTTAGTTTCATATCGAATGTTAGAGAATAGAAAAATATTTGTTGACAGAGAGAGAGGAAGGAAATCAAATACATATAATAATAATAATAATAATAATAGTATTAGTAATAGTAATAGCAGTGAAGAATAATATACCTATATTTTTGGTTCGCGTGTCCTGTCGTTCGTCGGTCTGTCGACCGACGTTCACATTTAACAGAATTTTGCCTTTTTCTCGACTCAATTCGGTTATGGGGTTTGACTCAATCCAGTTGTGAGTCGATACTTGTCTTCGCCTTTATTAGGACTGTTTGGCGTCCAAACAACTATTTATTTATATGAAGTGAATTTATTGATGACAACCGCCAGAGGTTTGTCTCTCTATTTCTTTATTGATGGCTATTGTTTTGAATACATTTCCCACTCTATCGCTGAATATTTATTAGACAATAAATTGTGTGCTTTTTGTGCCAAATTTTTTGAATCAGAACTAAATGTTATTAATATTTTATCATTTGATACAAAAAAATGATGAAAAATCCATTTCTTTGAATATTTTTTCGGTGATATTTTTATATATTTATTTAAATATAAAATTATATGTAATTAAAGTTAAAATTAATTTAATTAAAATTCATTAATCAGTTTTAAACGATTTCCAATTAATCTTCGTTGAGTCAGAAACTAATTTGACAAGGTTCAATTGTTTCTACACAATAGTCCCTTAAGAATTATCCACCAAAAGAAGCTTGATAAATCATTGATCTACATATAATCCAGTTATTTGGAAGTAAAGTCATTCTTTTGCGAGACTTTAATCACTTAAGAATATGAGGAAAAATATTTTGATTTGTTTTTATGAAATGCGGAAAAAATTATAAAAAATATAAAAAAATTCCATTTTTATTACTTTTGAATATCCTATTTACTAATGAGTTCTTATCTAGATCCTTTTTCTAATAGCAATTTTCCTGTTTATATGAGAAATCCTTTTCCTAAAGAGAACAGATTTAATCTTTATTTGAAATTTAAAGCCAAAAATATTTTTATTTAATTTAATAGAATTTTTTAAATTTAGACTTAAATATAACTTCAGTTTTTTATTAAAAATCATTCGCTTAATGTTATATATATCTTAAATGTTTAGTAAAGAAATATTTAATGAGGCAGTTCAATTTCATTTTATTTTTTTTAAAAGAGAATCTGCATTAATCGCATTAAGTACCATGATACTTTTTTTTAAATCAATCAAAATGATGCTTTGAGTCGCTTTTTTTATGGAAGTTCTATGTTTTGTAATAATATAATTGTTTTTTAAAAGTTATGATAAATTTCAACAAAAATTTATTTTTCATTTTTTTTGAATATATTTGATGTCAAAAATAAATAAAAATATTTTATCGTAAGATTAATATTTGAGAACAAAAACGAGTAATTAATCAAAATTATTATTTTTAATATTTTCAAAATGAGAGAGAGATGGAGAGAGTAAGGGAGAGAGAGAAAGATGGAGAGAGAGATTTATAGCTCTAATGATTCAAACCGTTAGTCAGAATTGAAAAATCGTTTTCTTTAAAATTTTAAAACAAATTCATTTTGTGCTATAATTTCGTTTTATTTGATATTTTGATGGACTCAATACAGAGTATTAGAGCTGTGATTTGGGCCCAGTTTTTGATATTTTCTATCAAATGATGAAACGACTTTTGGTGTGAGCGGTTGACTCCCAACTGAGTGGTCATTATATACAATCTATTATATTATTACTACTAAACTTGTCTTTTTGTCTACTTTGATGTTATCCTTCTATTTATTCCTTCCACACGTTTTATATTTTATTCATTTTTTTCTTATCCTCCAAATAATTATATAAAAATCCTTTTAAATAACCTCTAATTATAGTGAAAAACATTGGATTCTAAGTAAAACTGATTACAACTCATAATCCATTAGATTATAATTTAATATTCATTAGTAATTAGTTATATAGAGAATGTTCAAGCTAAGTTTCTGAATATGAAAATCCCAAATTTGATAGATTGGGAACATTTAAGAATATAAGTTTTATATTACAATATAATGGTTTAACGTTACGTTGAATACGTTATCATTAAATTAATTAATTATTGGATTAATTAAAACTTTAGATATTTATAAACAAAACAGAAATTTGGTGAACACTTTTACTTTGTTTGTGAGTTTGTGTCATCTTTTATGTGATACTTATTCACAATAGTAATTAGCTAGCTTGTTTTTACTATTCTCTTTTCTAAGTGTGAATCACTTGGTCTGGCCTTTTGGGAGTTCTGTAAAGGGAGTCATAAATATAAGCTCAAGAGAATTGACTGAAAAATAAGTTGTAATAAAGAATTTAATAGTAATTTGTAAACTCAAATCTTTTAAAAATTTATAAATACATGTATAGTGTTTCATATGATGGTCTTAATAATTAAACTTGGTGAACTATTGCAATGTTAATTAATTTGTTGGTATGGCATCTTGGATATTTCTTTATTTGGTCACTATTTGTTTGTCCACTCCTACATTTCCTCCGAATGTGTGAAATGTTGAAATGTATACTTTAGTGCTGTTCTTTCAGATAAGCAAAGTTTGACTATTGACTGATTAATAACATTATTTTGTGAGTGAAAGTCACTGACACTCACTTACAATACTTCTCTTTTCGACCACAACTTACATCTCTCTTACAGTTTGGATAATGAATCGGATATATAGTCTGGAAATGCTTTCCTCTCCCGTTCTCTAAAAACATAACTAAAAGACATAAAAATGTGAGTCAGAGATGAGTCCGACTATTGTTGTGAATCTTTTTTTGTGTTTTTCTTTTTCCGTAATCATTGCTTTTTCAAAGAGAGCTCTTCTTTTCAAAAATTAAAGTCATTTTATAGTAAATGTTATTCGAACCCAACAGAAATAATTAGCATGGTATTTCTTGTTTTTCATACTCTTTTAAATGGGATTTTTTCAAACATAAAATACCTGGAAATTCATGCAAAATGAGTATTTTTTTCAACATGATTGATTAATTCAATTTAATACTGGTTTAACAAAATAATGGCTCTTTCATATAGAAGTTCATAGAAAAACTACCTTGGAAAAACTAAATGTCTCATTAAAAAGTAAGATTTTGTAGATTTTCATGCTCAAATTTCATCTGCTTTTGAGCAGGTATATTTTATTAATAATCAATTGAATCATGCATATTTATGATATTAATGAGAATAATGAATTAAACCAATAATTAATCTCTTTAATGCTATAAATCTGTTTAATTTGATTAGCAATAATTCAAATGTTCATGGTCATAAGCAGTTGTATTTTAACATAAAAACTTACGAAATCCGACCTTTGAAATGAGACCAAGATGTTTTTTATCAATTTAAATATGAAAGGACCATAGTTGTGAGTTGTAGGTTGCAAGATGATTTTATTCAATAAAGTTTTTATAAAAGATGGCCTCTGTTTTAAAATATTAATTCTAATAATAAGTGTTTTAAAATTGTTTTCAATTATTTTATGATTTGTTAATCTTTCAGTTGATTAACGAATAGAAGTTATTCGAAACAAAATAATTAAATGTGATTAACATATGATAGAGAGTCAGTTAATTAGTTTACTTGAAATGAAGTGAAATACAAAACATTTTGTTTATTTAATGTTAAATTTCGTTTTCAACAGTAATTTTGTTTAAATGTTTATTTTAGTGAAACGAATGGCAAAGAATTCATTATTTTTGTGACAAATTTTTTGAATTCAGATTTTCTTTTTATAAACTGAAGAAAAGAGAGATTTTTGTCATTCATTTTGAGAATGATTTGAAACTAAGAAACAAATGAAAAAAATATTATTTGAATAAATTTGTTGAAACAAAAGAGGAAATTGCGATAAAAATTTTTGGAATTCTCTCATGAATTCATTAAGTTTTCTATTGTTGAGGTCTCATATAATTTAGAGAATATTCTGTACTCAATATAAAAGTAGTGATTCATTGAAGAAGACATGCAATGGTATTGTGTTTAGTGTCGGTTACATTAATTGTTAAGAATAGGTCCAAAAACTATTAATAAAAGCGTCAAAAATGCAATTTGCGAGATATAGAGGCGCTGATGATGTGATGCTGTGATGTGAAGCTATCAGACCATCTCTATTACTATCGCTCAGTCAGACACAGCACTCGCCTATCATTTAGTTTACATTCATTTGTGACTCTCAGGCAACTAATTATAATTTTATTCCTCTGTTTGCCATCGCATTAGAAAATAGTATTGTTTTCATTAGAAACAAAAACTAGAACTTAATGTCGTAGCGATGGAAGCGCTCATCTCTCCATTGTTTAGCTCTACTCTAATCTATTGCACACTATTCTATCCTTTATCTGTGTGTACCCGACTCTATGTTTTGTCAACTATTCTCCGTCTATATATTGAATGCAAAAATGATTAGAAAAACCAAACGAATTAAGGCTTTAGAATATAGAAAAGGATATGATTTCTCTCTTTCCTATTCTTTTCTTCTATTATTCCTTTCCTTTAATCCGATTTAAAAGTAATTCTTTATTTTCGGACTTTTATTCTTTGGTTTTAAATTCAAGATGATCAAGATTATATCAACTTCATACTATCAAAATCATTATAATATAATAACCAATGTAATGTTAAACCTTTAAACTTGATCAATGATATAATAAGTAAAAAGATACCATGTTAGAATAAGATATAAGATAGAAATACAAAATCGATAAAAAATAAAAACTTGGTTATTAAATGTAAAATAAATAAGTCTAGAATTCATATAATTTCCTTGATTATTATAAATAAAGAATTCATTATATAATATATTGGTAAAATATCCTTGATCATATATCCTTTGAAATTTATTATATTTCAGTTTCGTTTGATATCATTAGATGTTTTGTTTCATCTTATGTTTCATCAGATTTTCTTCGCTAATAGTTTTGAAAAGTTAATGACATTTTCTCCTTCTCTCGGATGTCATTTAGAGATTCGCCAAATATTTATTTCAATTTAAAAGATTTCATTGAAATTTATTTTTATTAAAATTCAATTATATTTCTCTCTTTATTAGTATTTCTTAGTATTGAATTGAAATCGTTTTATGTTTTTCTTTTTTAAAGTGATTTTTATATACAATTGTAAATTGGATTTGTCTGAGTTTACAGGTTTACTATAATCCTGGAAGTTTACTTTTTCATCTATTCAACATTTTATTGGCACAATTTTTTTACTCAAATGAATATAATTATAACAACTCGTAGTTTTTATGTTTAATTTGTTTTTAATCAGTACTTATGATTGGAAAACATATATTTTATTTTTATATGATGTTCGCCGGTAGGGGTTGTAGTCATTATATGTGGCTCTACTCAGGAATGAAAGTAAATGGTTTTTAAAATTTTTTATATTTTTTTATCTTAAATTATATTTTCGTTTCTCTTAATGTTTGAAACGATGAAAATATTGAATTTTCTTTCATTAAGTCTAAATAATTGTAAAAATTGTAACAAATGTAGTCATTGTGTGTATTGTTTGCTCGATATTAATATTAATCAAACTTCAAAAGAATTGTTTAATTAGAAACTGTCTTATTATGGATGACATTAGTGGTAGTGGTTATGCTGTCATTAAATTAAAGACAATTTTTTCATATGAATATAAGCCATTTTATAGTAAATTATTTCGTTTTATACCATTTCGTTTCATTTCACTAATTATTAGCTCTGAAACTAAAGCTGAGCCCAAACTATCGATTAAATAAAATGTGTGTTGACTTTAATGACCGCCAAAATTTTGGCAAAACTTCATAACTTTTAATGAACTATAATTTTATGTCTGTTTCCTCTAATTTGATGAAAAGATTTTTTTGAATTTTTCCTTTTTTCCATTCATTTCCTCTCATTTTGACTAAAATACAATCAAAAAAAGGCACAAAAATGTTTTCCTCTAAAAGAAAAGGAAAAGAAAAATATTTATTTATTTATTGATCAAAGAATACATATAAATATTTGTTGAGTTGTTATTCAAATAAAAATTCATTTGAAGTTCAATTTATAGATATTCGGCCAGAAATGCAAATATTAAGATATGGTTGAAATGCATCTTCATCCTATAATTAATGATTAATACATTGATTAATACTACACGAATTGGCAGAGAATGGCAAACCATATGGTCTGCACACCTGCACTTTTCATTAGTCATGTTCATAAAAGAGGTAATATTTCTGTTTAAATTTTTTTTGTGAATTAACACAAATGCTGTTTCGGATTCATATTAATAATGGATTCATCACTGAAACACTATTTATATCTCTATTGTATTTATATCTCAGACTTTAGGCATAAACTATTAATAATTGAATACTGGGTTTTATGAAAGCGATTTCTAATATTACAAATCCATTTAATATATTCTAAGGATATATTCAAAGGAATTGTTGGACACCTCTTTTTCTATTGATAAAGAAATCCTATGCATGTATTGCCATATCTTGCCTTGCTCAGTTTTCTATAGATGTTTTTCCTAAACATGTTTTTTTTTGGTACTTAATTTCCCAAAATTTAATATATGTTTTATGTGTTTTTTTAAACAACATTTGATATAATCATTTGGTTTTTAAAAGTTTCATTTAAGAAAGAATTTCATGAAAAGTCAATGAGTTTTACCACAAATTTCATTCCAAACCATTATTTTTAAATAATTAATGTTTTAAATCAAATAATGAAAAAAGTTTGCATTCACTGACTTTTTATGAACTGTTTTGTTATAAAGCCTCCACTCTTAGGGTGTGTTATATAATGAGAGCTAAGAAGCCAGTGCTCCCATTCATAGCACTAACCTCTCATTTAGTAGAAGTGCTCCTAATATTGAGCGCTAATCTTCCCTTTGAGTCATTCCGTATTCACTTCAAAAATTAATGTCATTTATATAATAAAATAGTTTTTTTAAAAACAAATTTACGATAGAATTGACACCTCTTCGCAGATACTAATACTTTTTTAATAAGTCACTCGAGTAATACAATAATGAGCTTGATCAAATAACTATTTATGTAGTTCCTGGCCTATATTGAAAATAAAGGATTTGAATTATTGCTCGAATATTTTGCGTATAAAATGGGTTTCTGTCAAAAATAGTTGTATTTTCCATAATATCTGTTCTTTTGTTTATTTTGACTATATTTGATTATCGGTGTTTTTTCAAACTGCTCTTGTTACTTCACTTTCTTATAACAAGTAATTTAATTTAGATTTTAGCCGTGATTAACGTCTTTGTTTGCCCTTAATCAAATATTATCAAGGAAATGTTAAATCATTAATGAAAAGGGCTTAAAGTCATTATTATTTTGGTTTTTCTCATTTAATAATTAAAAGAATGCCTTAAAATAAATCAATAAAATGGGTTAAACTCATTGATAATATTAATTGTCTAATAAGTAGGTCTTATAAATTATTGTCTTTGACCACAAAATTGTCTTTTTTTCACTTGAATCTAACGATAGAGTGATTATCGCTTTGTTTAGAATAAGTGGTCATTTGTCTAAAAATGTTTCTCTCAAGACATTAAGCAAAATGTAATTTGACTTTTAAAAAATGGTTACACACTTTCACAATAAATATGATCTGAAAATTTGAATTTGTCTTTGAAAGTTGAAGGGATAACCAAGGATAATTTTTGTTCAATTTATGAATAGTTTCATTTTTCAATCATATAATTATAAGTTTAACTAAAATTCTAATTTTAGCCTAAATTTAATTAATGATGGCTTAATAAAAGTGTTGTTTAGTGAAAATTAACAGGCGCAATTTAAAAATTTGAGAGCATCAGTTCATTTATTTAATGGTGATATGATTTTCTTTGTGAAATATGATCTTTATAATTTAACATTAAGTTAGCCCAAACTGAAATAGTTTAGTTTAGATACTGATGTTTCTTATGTCAATCTATTGTGAAAACTCTTATGTTGAGACATCTCGACATCTCTGCAAAGAACTGATAAGTAATGCATAACTAAAAGAATATTCTAATGCTTTAACTCTAAAATCAGAAATTGAAGACTACATGCGTTCGATGAGCCGTAAAATGTTTAAGGGCTCATACGCTCTACTAATTAGCATTTAGACAAAGGACTTGTATTTTCTCCTTTTTATCCATTGCTAACACTATTCCTAACAGGGTTTTGATTGGCACTACTATTAGTTATTTTCAAATTATAAACCTTTTCTTATAAAACAAGTTTTTTAGCCTAAATTTGTTTTAGTATTAAAATATTTTATTTAAATTTTGAGTTTATTTTATTTTCTGTTCTTTTTTGACAAATTTTCTGGAAATTTCATCTTTCATTATTCGCATGAATGCTTGCCTTGATAATCATTATACTATAATCAAATTAGTTTTTATGCACTTCTCGTTAAACGTATTGTTTTTTATTTCCTTTTATTAAAGAACTTTTCAGAAAACCGTCAATTTTTTGTATTTACATGAAATTATAACAAATTTGATCTTGGCATTAGTTAATATTTGACAAGCTAGATGCTTTTTATCAATGAACAGAATATGATAAACTTTATTTATTAACACTTATCAGACTTATGTATACAGTTTAGGAGTTTATCGCAATTCATAATAAGATAAACTTAATGTTGAAATCAATATCTTTGATAAATTAATTTAAGTAAT
>JAQFZL010000534.1:0-15067 GCA_034695685.1 Galumna lanceata
GTGATGAACATATTTATAAAAAGATTTAAGACTTACTCACATATTTCACCACAAAATCAGTCGATAACTTTGACTAAATTAATATCAACACTGATTATTAATATCACTGATCGTTTTGATTGCAAGTGCTGTCAGTCTTTTTCAAACTTAGGTTCAGATGGTTTGAAAACCGAAGTATAAGTCTTGTAATGAGTGGATCAGAATTGAGAGACTGTAGTTTCATTTACAGCATAAATTTGTTTATAATTTAAACTATTTTTCTGATTATATTTATTTAAAGTGAAATTCAAATTTCAATTCATATATAACTCTTCCCGACAGAAATACTATATATCAGGGATGGCCAAAAGTCGAGGTCTCAGGGGGGGTAAGTTCCGGATTTTTGGTGAAAATCTCCAGGGGGTATTAGGAGGTATTTTGAAAAAAGTCTTAAAAACGTTAAATATGACAAATAACATGATTTTTTCGATGTTTAATGTTAAATTGATGAATTATAGGTTAGTTTTGATATAAAAATCTTTGTTTTTATTATTATTTACAGTTTTTAGCCAAATTTGCAATTTTCCAATCAAAATTTTAAGTTTTTTATTGTTATTACAGTTTGTGAAAATGGATAAAAACTTCAGAAATGAGCCTTTGCTAGCCCTCAAACTCTTATAATAACTGTATTTAAATACTTTTATGTAATTTTTTAACAAATATTCATAAAATTTTTGCGGTTTTTATCCAAAAAAAAAAAGAAATTCGAGCCAGCGCTTCGCGCCGGCTCATTGTAGGGGGTTCCTATGAGCGAAACGGGCCAGGAGGATGGTTTTTTGACGATTTTCGAGTCTCGGGGGAGTATTCCGGAATACTCCCCCCATTGGCCATCCCTGCTATATATTAATTATTTTTATTGATTCAATGATAACATCTCTTTGACATTATTTATAGGCTTTTATCAACAAATTACCTTAATAATAGGGATTCGATCATATGATACAACGTATCAGACATGACAATCAGAAGACAAAATTCATAAGTTGATAGTTATTAGAGAGTTTATTTTCAAATTTACTTGTGATTAGTTTCATGAATAACAAGAAATAAAATCATTGAACCCCTTCAAAAGCCTTTTAAAGTCCTATACTAACTTATTTATAACAAAAGCTGATATGAGTCTAATGCTAATAAGAAGTATTCATATCACTTTCTTCAATTTTAGGCTTTTTCCAAATTACACCCTCCTTTAAGACCGAGTTTAAGACTATCTCACAATTTTGATTTTGAATGTTTCACATTTTTTCAATAATTCAAAAACCAACCACTTTTCATACGCTTGCGAAAACCCCTCTCAACTAGAACTGGCTGGATTTTTTGAATTATTAGACGATTTAGTGAAGTTTTAGGTATTTAATGAATTATTTACCATTCAAAGGTTATAAATAGCTAATGTGAGAATTTAACCAATTTTTAGTTGTAATCAAATAAAAAATTCAAAATTTTTTAGATAAAAAAATAAAACCTCTTTTATAAATCAAGTATTGATAAGTTTAAAATCTATACTGAAGATCTAAATTTTGAAACAAAAAAAAACCATGTTACAAGTATTTTAAGCGTTTTATAGAAAGTATATTCTTAGACCTCCTGAATTGAGATCAAAATACTTCATCCTGACAATCCATGATATCGAGCACTTTTAACGTTCGTAACAGATCCTGGAACTCTTTAATGTTTGTATTGTGACATTTACCCATTGCCAGAAAAATTTTGTAAATAAAAACAATTGATAATAATAAAGGATTTGATTATTAATAAATTGATTTTTTATTGATGTTTAAATATTTTGAAAATATGATTTCAAATATCTTTATATATAACATCAAACATCAGAAAAAAATGAGAAAATTCTGCAAGTTAATATTCTATTAAAATATTCATGTATTCATCTATTAAAATGAGATGTGTTTTTTTAGAAACGCAACATATAAATCAAATAAAGTTATTTTTGAAAATTCAAATGGAAATAATGTGATTGAAACGATTTTATTTTTATTAGAAGAAAAAAAAATAAATCAAATAGTTTGATATTAGAAGAAATGAAAAACCATGATGATTACATAACAATTATCAAAAACAGAAAAAATGATAAAAATGAGGATTAATTTACCAGATATTTGTTAGAGAATACGTTATCAATTGTATGAACTGAATAGAAGGAAAAAAATATTTATCACAGAAAGATTTAGATCAAAACAAAATTGACTGAATTGTCAGAAATACTCGAAATTTTGTAGAATGTAAACAAATCAGAAATTTTATTTGTTGAAGTTCGAGAATTAGGCTTGTTAAACACTAGCCATTTTAAAAATTATTTACATTATTTTCATGCAAGTTAAAATATGAATTTTTAAGAATATTGCAAAAAAAGCAAATAAAAAATAAGATTTATATCATGAGTGAATAGTTGATTAAATTTTATAAGAAGTCATAAGGTCTCATTCAACAACTTCACTGAATAACAATTAATTTATTGATAAGATAATGTTTCCATTTCATTTATAATCAGTAATATTTCAGCAAACATTCAATCAAGTTTTTATAGATTTATTGATGAACAAGATATCAGTCAGTATACCTTTTACTCATGAATGTATAAAGATGAATTCTATTGATTTCATAAGTGATAAAACACTTTATCAAAAGATCAAACACGAAGTATCAAAGCATACTTTTCAAATTTTTGATTAAAGCAGTTTTTTTTTATTTGAATTTCAACAAGCAATATTCAGATATCCTTTAAGTTTTTACTTTTTTCTGTATTTTTTTAATAGTATGTCTTGTTTAAGTAAATCAGATCAGTTTATTTAATTTTAATGATATTTTAATATTTGATTAACTAATTGTCATTATTTTAGTTTATCGAAATATGTAAATAGTTATTTGCATGGTCATCGGGGTTTTTCTCATCATTTTTAATGCCATCAATACCTTGTTTAATTTTTCTTATTTTAGTTATTTATATATTTATAATCGACAATACCTTTATCACTATCTTTACCATCACCTACAACACTATCTTTGCCTATATTAGAGTATTGGTCATTGTTTTCTCAGTCATTATTTCCTTCTCTGTTCTCACTATTATCTTTACTTTTGTTTTTCTTATTGTCATCACATTCTGCAAATGAATGAATGATTGCGTTGACTCTACTTTTGTCCGCTCATAGTTTGAATTCACAAACAATTTGATTTTCTGTTTTATATTCAACTTTTGATGACCAAAACTCTATGCTAAAGACTTGACAACAAATTAGTCATTCGATTATTAATATCTGCTGAACAGCCGTCCGTGTACTTACTCATGAATCACACAGTGTGACTCACACTATAGTGTTGAGTGAATGAGATTACGATCACATTATGAAGTTGACAAAAAAATTAATCATAAAACTTTTTTCAAAGTGAATTGATTTGTGACTGAACGAGAAAAGACAAGAATTGCATTAAAAACAACGATTAATATACATGAACACGTAGGACACGTTAATCAGTACGCAAAAAGGGTGTATTTGCCCATATATGGAAATTCACTAGTAGAATTTCACTACTAGAAGAATGTGTTATAAGCGAAATTGTTTAAAGTGAGACCTAAATCAGAAGTAGTGTTTTCATAAACAAATTTTTATTAAACAAGGTTATTTGAGCTTTATCACAAGGACAAAAACTATTATTCTTGAGCTTTATATATATCAAGTTCAATTTATTTAAATAAATATATTATTCATTTTATAAAAATCTTTTCACTTTTGAGATTCAAAAGACTTTTGAATATGGTTTCAATTGAAAGTCATTAATATATTTATATTTGTTTACAAAATTTTAAATGTTATTATGTTTTTATTCAATTTATATAACATGTAAATATTGAAAATTAATTGACTAATACATATAAAGAATATTGTTCATAATATTTTCTCTCCTATTCATAAAGGGTAAATCATTCCATTTCCTTTCGTGAAATAACCCTTGAATAATTCAACTTTATCTCATTGTGACGAATCGCATTCTTGATTGACCGTTTATATAATTTTGATATAATTAAAATTTTTCAAATAAATTTTTTAAAAAAATGATACTGTCCTTGAAGTAATTGTCAAGATTAGTTTGAATAAATAAATATTTCTATATTAATAGTGTTTTTTTTCACTGATTGACTTCATTTAACATGTAGTGGATATTATTTTGTATATTATGAAAAACTATGAAATATCTCTATTGGATAAATAATGAGACGTTAATTTCTATCTTAAAATTTTATTCTTATTCAAATCAATTTTGTATTTATATGAATATTTGATAAAGAAAATTAATATAATGATTACAAAATTTAGGAAAATAACAAATTTTCATCCCTTTTTGTGATTTGAAATAGTAATAATCATGTATTCAGTTCTTTTGAAACTTCATTCAAATGAGTTGTGATTATTTCCTCAATTTTTAATTTTATTGATTTTAATTAATCATTATCAAATTTTTCATTACAATTAAATCTATTCAAAGTTATATTTGTGCTAAATGTTATTGATGTTGATGTTTAAAGAACTTGAACCTTTTCCTCTTTGCTAAAATTTCTATACCAAATGATATTTAGGGTAGTTTGATAATTATTAATACAATTTAAAAATGAAAATCGCTTGTTTCTGAAAGAATTTAATCAGTTGTTACGAAACAAAAATTAATTTTTTAAAAAAAAATTTCATTATTAGAAAAAGGTATTTTGATGAATTCAAGTCTATTTCACGATATAAAAACTGAAAAGATAAAAACAATGTTTTCAAATATTTTAAATGTTTTTTAAGTCTTTTTTGAAAATACCACTATGAGATCTTGTGTTGAGATCAAATTACTCCCACCCTTATAACTCTTTGATCAAAGACCTTTAACTTCAACAACTATCAACAGATACTGGTACTCCTAAATATTATTCTTGTGAAATTTTTATAATTGACTGAGGTTTTTAATCCATTGTTCTCACGATAATGTGAATAAAAAACCTTGATGATTAATATATAATAATACTCACAGATATGCAATGGATTTTTTTACTATTTGTTTATCCCAATTTATTTAAGGTTTGATATATCAAATGTTGAGAATAATATGATTTCAAATATCACGTGCAATAATATATTATTTATCAAAAAAAATTAAAAGAAAAACTTACGAAATAATAGAAAATAATGGCATTTTTGCTTGAAAACTTCTTCTTATATGTGCTATTTTACTGAATATGAATATTTTGAAACAAGATATGATAAGAAAAACAAGGTTTGAGGGCAAAGCCAATGACCACTACATTTACGGGTTTAAATTGAATAAAAAATATTTATTTTTATTCGATTGAACATTAAATTCAAAATTATTATAAAATATGTTTGATGAATGAGTTCACTAGCAGAATGAGGGGGCTCATAAAATTTGAAATTTAACTAGCGGAGTATATAGAAATATGCTGTGCTATCATATATTTATAGAGAAATATCTCTCGAGAGGTCCAAATGGTAAATCATCATTTTTATATACTTTATTTACAAAAAAGAAAAATTCTCCAATATTAATAAAGAAATATGCTGTGCTATCCTATAATAATGAAGAAATATCTCTTTAGAGGTCCAATTGGTAAATTATCATATTTATATACTTTATTTACAAAGAAGTTAAATTCTCCAATATTAATAAAGAAATATTACTCTAGAGCTCAAATTGGTTAACCATCATTTTTATATACTTTTTTTACAGTTTTAAATAAGTTTTTTTTTCAATAAAATTTTTTTATAGTTTTTTTATTGCACTTACAATCACGTTTCATAACAGAAATTCGTTAAAATGATCTTGTTTTCATTTTGAAAGTGTATTTTGTAATTGATAATAGTTGATTCACCAGAGATTTTAAGTAATTTAATAGTTATTATTTTGATATCGATAAATTGAATTTTATTTTAAAACTTTCAGTCATGAATTAAAGGTCGGTTTTCAATAATAAAAAACATTGTTTGTGCTTCGATTCTAATTATGATGTATTCACTATCAATAATTATTTTCATAATAAAATATTCTGTTTATATTTACAGTATGTGATTGAAAAATAAAAAATTTTCATCAAAGTTTGATATTTTCAATATTCTATTGAATATTACAAATATAATGAAATATATTGAGAGTTCTCTGTTATTTATGAAAATTCACCGGATTTAATCCTATTTGCTTGTCAAATTTTTTTATTGTCAAATTTATCATATTAAGTTTATGATCATAAAATTAAATAAGTTTTCATGAAAATATGATTTCGTGAAGATTTTTGAAAACTCGAGTGTTTCATTCAGCTATTACAAAAACCTTGAGTTTTGATTTCAATATTTTGTAATAAATTCATGGATGAGTAATGTCTTCGAGATTGTGAAGAATTTAATTTCAAAATTTCAAATTTTCCCGTATAGTTTGAGTTTGAAATATGCATTCATTCACAAATATACTTGATTGTTCTCATTTGATCCTATGAGTTTAAAAACTAATTTTAAAAGCTTGGAAATAACATTTTTATTTCAAAATCCAAATGCTAGTCAATAAATTATTTTTGAAAAATTTGAGTAACTCCAAATTTTCTTAATCGATTTAGTATATTGTGAAGGATGGGTATATTCTTCCCAACCTTCGGCTCAACTGTAATTAACTAAAAGGTTAGCAACGAAAAGTAAGTTAAAGTGGTAGTCGTGGCTTTAGCCGAAAGGGCTATACTCAGCTTTCAGTTACGGTTATTCGCCGGGTGGCCAAGTGCGAGGGATCACTTGACCACCCGTCGTGTCGGAACACAATACAACGACTTACGGTTAAATAGTTTATTGAATTATATCGAAAACCAAATACAAGTTAAAAGTAACGATATTTCAAATCCAAAACGAATTCTGACTGAAGACTAAAAATCCCAAAATTATATAATGAAAATAGAGTAAACATTAATTAAAAATAGATTGAAAGTAGTCCATTGATTTGACACTCGAGTTTGGCCTTACTTTTCATTGGCATCCTTAATCAGGTTGTCCCCTCCTCTACAACCCTCCCCTGGCATGTGTTTGCACAAACACATCCAAAGGTCAGGTTGTGTAAGTATAAACACTGATAAACATTGAGTAAACATAAAATTACTCTATAAAAGATATCCCGAAAGTCGACCCTATATGTGTCGACGGCCGGTGCCCACTTCTAGCACAGGCCTACAAGCCTGAAAGCGCCGGCTGCCATTTGTCGGAGCACATCCGTATATTGTTTCTCTGGGGGGGTCAGTCGATCACTTTAGGGGAAGGTACGGAGGAGTGAAAGAGGAGGGGTGGGATATTTCAGAGAGATCACTGTTATTAAAGAATAGGTTTTCAGTAATAAAAGGTTTGACAGGGATTCTTATTGATAAAATGTGAGTATTATAGTATAAAATGTTTGGGAGGAGTTTCTGTTATTATAAGAATAGGTTTTCAGTAATAAAAGGTTTGACAGGGATTCTTATTGATAAAATGTGAGTATTTAAGTATAAAGTCTTTGGGAGGGGTTTCTGTTATTAAAAGAATAGGTTTTTATATATAAAAGGTTTGGAAAGGATTCTGGTAATGAAATGTAAGTATTTTAGTATAAAAGGTTGAGAAGGGATTCCTTTTGTAAAAGTCAAAGTATTTCAGTATAATAGGTTGAGAAAGGATTTTTGTAATTAAAGATGAAGTTTTGAAGTATTTTGAGTTTGTGAGGGGGTTGGGTTTGTGTTTGGATGGGTTAGTGCGGATTGGGTTGGGGTAGGGTAGTTGTAGTATTTTAGTTTGAGAGGGAGGGTTAATATGTAAAGGAATGGGTTGGGTTGAGTTGGGGTGGGTCGGACTCTAGTTCCGAGTTTTGGGGGAGGGTTTGGGAGAGTGTATAGGAAAGTGTATGAGAGAGAGATTGAGAGAGACTGTGCTGCGAGAGAGAGGGCGGGCGATTGCTGTGTGTGTATATGAGAGTGAGAGAGAGAGTGTGTGTAAGTGAGAGAGTGGCATAACTTGGCTTGTTAATATAATAAGAGATAGCACTAAACTGCCAAGACAACTTAATGTCAAGACAACTAAGTGTTTTAGGTATGAATTTTTGATTAAGAAATGCAAGATTGCTTTGATAGTCAACATAATTAATCAATGAAACTTTTCAACATAAACATCAAACTCTATAGGCTTAATATGTTATGATGAAATGGTTTATATTTGAATATTTTTCAAGCAACAAGCAAAAATTATTGTGACTTCAATTAGTTATATAATTGATTTAAAGTTTATTTAAATTTATTCATTCATTTCATACCAAAACTTATATTAATATTCAAAGAATTTTAGTTTAAAAAAACTAGTATTTGATAAATGATTGGTTCATTTGGAATGACACTAACCAATCATTGACTAATTATCGTGGCTATTTTTAATCAACTAAATTATACTTATTTGAATAGTTGATAATCAACTCTTTTTTCAACTTTTTTGCCTCTAATTTAAGTAATTATTTTAAGTAGAAGTTAAACACAAAAACTAATTCATAACAATAACTAGTCTTTCAAACAAAATTACCCGAATAAACATTTTCATTTTGCCCTTGAATATTTTATAATGCAGTTGCGAGATGGGGAGAGAGAGAGAGAGAGAGAATCTTATCTCAAGTGATTAATTAATGATTAATAGATTATATGAAATAATTTTGTGAATAATTCACGTAATCATAGCTTTTATGATGAAATCATTTTTAAAAATTTCAGACAATATTTTGGTGAACAAAAACTATGAATTACTGAAAACTATTAATAAATGTTTAATTCATAAATACATAAAAACAAAACACTATTAATGTACTTAAAATAAGTCGAATTTCTACTAATGGTTATATAAGATAAGAAATACCCAAAAATCAAGATTTGAAACAAAAAATACTATAATTTTCAAACTCTTATATGAATTACAGTTAATCAGATCTATAATTACAAAGCGCTCGTCTATTAAACAATAGGTGTATTAGCCCTCCAATGATTAGCAATTCAATTTGAGCTAATTCATTCTAGTTAAAATTGCATTGGGAATTCATTAGCTAGCATTGGCCACTGCTCTAGTTCAATTTGTGTTAAATTATAATCAAATTTAGAGACTAATTAGGATTTTTCATTTTACTCGAAGTCCTTTTCCTAATGAAATGATTTAATGAATGACTATTTTTTTCTCTTCTTATTTTTCTCTCTATATTTGATTCCGTGACAAATGTGTCAATCATTTGAAGCGGTTTCTCATTAGGAGATGGAAGTGTTGTGAAACACCTAATCATTATATTTAATTTTCATGGCTTAGACCTCTCAGTCTATCCTCACAATCAGTTTGTCGTTAAATTATATTGTTTTTACTCTTTTTTCCTTTTGATTAATAGAAAAATAAATATAAAGTAAATTAATTCTCAATTTTCTACATCTCTTAACAGCTAATTGTCTTTTAATGGGAAATAAACAATTATACCATCCCTTGAACTGACTGTGCAGTCGAACAGGGAGTTGAACGAGCGGTTCAAAAGCCAAGAATAAATAAAGAATTAGACAAAAAACTAAAGACAATAACATGAATAAGAGCTTAGGTTTTGAAATCGTCTTCAAAAGTCATTACATTCAAAGTTATGAAATCAACGGAAAGGCTTTTCTAATGAATCATTCATTAGATTAATAGTCAAAACACTAATTGTTTACTATATTAGGAATAGTCTGTAATTATTTTTTAATTAATCTGTTTATTCAATCATTTAATGATTCATCAAAAAAATGCATTTCTCTCTCGTTTTAATAATAATGTTATTAATTACAAAATATTCAACATTTTTATCAAATAATTATCAAAATTTTTAATCTCAAAAATAGTATTTCTCTCTCTCTCTCACTCCCTCTCCCTTCTCTCTCTCTCCCTCTCTCACGAATTTCAGATTAATAAAAGTACTGTTAGTTTTAAATATTAGTTAGTTTATTAGCACATTAGCAAGGTCTTCTAGAGGAAAAAATATCACGAAATAATAGATGATTTATGTAGATAAACTATTTTAAAAACTCATGATCAATTAAATAATATGTGAAATGCACCTTGCTCACTTTAATTCTTCATAATTATATAGAATTAATATTACAATCAATTTAATTGATAAGACATAGAATCAATTAATTGTGTGAATAATTATTGTTTTTAATTAATTAAATTCATTGAAAATTGATTTAATAAAATATCTTTACTTCAAATTATGAGATAATTCTCAGACAAAAAGCGCATTTAAATGAGAAAATCAAATTCCCAGTTAATTATAAACTTGAATACAAAAGCTCTGAGAATAACTTATTAAGAGATAAAATCCATTAATAGAAGTTTTTTTTGGCCAAAAAATAAAATCCATTGAATTTCTAAGACTTACGTCAATATTTGAGATTAAAATCAATTAAAAATTGTTAAACAAATTTCTGTTTAACACAAAAATGAAAAACACCAATAAATTCATCACTAAAAAAGAGACCTTGGATTCTATGTTCGTAGCTTTTATTTATTGCTTATTTAAATTTAAATTAAAGTCATAATAACTCAAAGAATAATTAGATAAAAATTTTCATAAATTCATTAAACAAATACTATTTTTCAACAGAAAAAACACATAATTGTCTTAAGAATAATAAATAAAATTATGAATAAAACTTATTCTTTAATGAGTTTTAATTAAAGAATTTATTAATGAAATTGTAATTATGACTATATTTTGAACATGTTTATTTTTACAAGCATAATTGTGAATTTTCCTTAATGAAACTTGCAAATTTTCCATAATTACCAAAATATGATAATGAATTTTGCATAACAAAAGTAACAAGTTTAAAAAATGTTATTTTGAATTAATTCGGGTTAAATAACCTTAAGTATGACAATCTTGGTCATGCAATGATATTTTTGGTAAAATACGTTCAAAATGAAGACAATCATTCTTTGAGTTAAATTTAATAAATGAAAAATCGATATTTAGATCATAAAAGTCAAATATATTATCAACTAATTTGTGTGTTACTTGATGATTACCAAGCTAACTTTTCATTGAAAACAAATTATTTTTAAACTGAATTATTTAGTCATCAATCTTTAGGTATAATATCTAATAAAAAAAACTTCCTGAATAAATAGCTTGCTAATTTTAAAAATTCGGTTAAAATTCTAAATTTAATGATTAATTGATGTTAAAATTGTTGATTTCTTAAAGAAGTAAATCCATTCCTGAGTGGTTTCACCTTTGATTGTATTATATAAATAAAATTTCAAAGTCAATGCAATTGCGGACACTTCTCGATAAGAGGAGGAGTTTATTGTGTTATAAATATTAATAAATAAAATATTGAATATAATTTCAATTTCTCTTCTAATAATTTATAGATTTTCCCAAAATTGAGTCAATTTCTCAAATTTTATTACAATTTCTTTAATTAAAATATTGATTCCTTTGATCTAAACCACTCGTAATGAGCGGTTTTCGCACGAATTTCTCAAAAATCTTCAATTACTTAATTGAAGGTCAATTATATTAGCAAATATATTATCTATTTAAAAGTTGTTTGGAACTAGATAATTTATAGATGATTTTTAAATGCGGAATGAGACTATTGATCATATTATTGATCTTGCTAGTTTAATTAATTAATGGGAAAATCATTGGAGACTTACCGCAAACCTGAGGCAGAAACGGATGAGAGCTTTGTATTAGCCGTTCGTCGAATGGCCGACAATACAATTGATTGCAATAGTATTGAGAGCTACTGAATGGTGAGGTCTGTATGGCTGAGCCGCCAAAAGGCACTCTTTCAGTGCTAGGGTTGTGGCTATCGGTAAGACTCGTTCGCAAATTCAAAATCTGTTCATATTTTGTGTTCGAGTCGTGAATACTTTCGGCAAAGCGATGACTAATTGAATGATTGATAACAGAATCTGATTTGTGATTCAGACTTGAGATGAAATTAGTGTTCGCATGACTAGTGGTTATGTGGGCGCCACCGCTCTGAGGGTGTGTCATATATGAACGAAGAATGCCTTCATTTCGGGCCAGAATATCAGCCGGACCCTCAGCACTGTCATCGATGATTTCAAAGCATTTACTGCTTGTATTACTGTTATCGTTGACAGGTTTGTGGCCATTCATTGGTGGTGTTGGTGTGGGTGGCGGTCGGGCAGTTGGTGGGGGTGTCAGTGTAGATGTAGTGGGCTTTTTAAGACACTTATCTGATTCTTCAGAGTCTGATGTGTTTCCACTGTTTTTGTCATAATTGCCGACCAAAGAGTCGATAGAAAAGGCGTGATATTTGGGTTTATAGATATTCTTCGGCCGATCGCTTACAGATCGGACAGGACTATGGTTCAGATCACTGGTATCTTTTGCGACGCACGGCATCATTACTTCGACATTTAGAGGAGTGACCCAATGATAAGAAAGAATGATGTGTTGTATCGCTTAAGTTAAACAAAATATATTATGAATGAAATGATAGAAAAACTTTTTTATTAAACAAATCACACGATTTTCAGCTCAAAATTCAAACTTTTATTATTAAAAAAAGAGTTTTTTTGTTGAAAAAACACTTTTCCTCTTATTTTTGAGTAAAATCTTCACAAAAAATAAGTCATCAAAAAGTGATGAAACAGTTTTGTAACGAAAGAAAAACTATTTGAATAAAACTCGTGTTCTTCACAGCGAGAGAACTGATACTAACGTTGAGTGAGTGTAGAGAACAGAATATATCTCTAATTAGACGAAAGAAGTTTGCGGTTAAATATTAGTCGTTTCGTAACAACACTAATATCGTTGAGGTTTTTCTCGCTCTGAGATTCTCTCCTCAAGACTTAACGCTAACGACTGAACGCTTTTCACTTCTCTCTTCTCTTACTCTCAGCAGCGGTTTCGTCACCGGTTAGGCCAGTGCCTACTTTTCCCTCTCCCTCTTCCCAAGAGTGGCACAAAACATACGTTTGTATAGAGAACACCTCATTTTTCACAAGTTTTCCTCTAATTAAAAAACAAGCTAGAATATTCTTTGCTCTTATTAATTTACAAGAATATTCTGTGCCAATAACACTGCCATTAATGAATCAATTTTATTGATTAAATTAATTATAAATAATATGTTTAATGACTTTATTGTGTTTCAAATTAATGATTATATGAAAAAAGCTTAAAATAGTTATATATAAATCCTTATGTATTCTTAAAATTCCATTAGAGTTCAAATCTAATAAAATATTTATATTTTATTATATTTACGCTTTTAATTAGAATATTTAACTTTGTTTTGAAGGCACCCCTTCTTAACTTAAACGACATTTAATTAGAAATAAATTCAATTTATTTACCATGGTAATTTTTTATTAATTATTAGTGGAATTTTATTAGTGATTAAGCGTTTTATTTAAATTAATATCTTTTGTGAATGTTAGTAAGTAATCGTTAAAATTTTGCTAGAACCAAACCCAATATCATTGTAAAAATATGCTAAAAACAATTTCCTCTTGTTCAATCTAATCTATTAATATTTCCTAGTACTTTTAATTAAATTACCATTATAAACAAGCTAAATTTAGTAAGAAATAGCAATTCAATTGAACACCTTGTTATTTTATAATAGTTTTATGAGTAATGTTTACTTTTGATACTATTTTATAAGAGAAATGCTCAAGGCATAACACATGTTATTCTGTGTTAATCGACAAATTTTCACATAAATTATTAATTTAATTATAGAAGTAATTAATAAAAATGCAACCTGGTTTAAATAAGTTAAATTTAATTAAAGTTAAGCCTGATTTTGATGTATACCTTGGTCACTCCGATTTTACAATCACGAGAAGTCAATCAAATTGAAAAATTCATATAAAACAGGGAAATTTCTATTTAAATTTATAGTACCTGACACTAATATGTAATTATACATAATCAATATGAATCATCTTGGTGACTCATATTGATATTCGATTTTTGACTTATTGCAAGTTAATATTATATTATTCCTCATATAAAATATCAATTATTATTATTGGCTTCACTGAAACCATACTATCATTAATGGAAATGTAATATAAATAACAAATTAACACAATTTTAATACCTGTGCCATACCTTTCCATTTATTATGTTATCAATAGATTTATCGATAATATAAATATATTTCTATAGTAATATATGAATACGTTTTTAATATTCTTGGGTTATATATACTTATATTTCTTTTATATTTATTATAATTATAAATGTTTTCATTTTTTTTATTACTGTTATAACTATTATAATAATTATTAGTTTAAGCGATCAATTCTGATATGGAATTAATTGATGGTAAATACCAAGAGTGAAAAATTTGGGTTATTATTTGCTATTATTATTATTGAAATAAATTTCTTATTAAAAATATTATATTTAATTAATTTCTTCATTTATTTTATTTTCTTAGTTTTAATTTACCAAGACTAATTAATTATAGTTATTTCTTCATTTTCAATATTTAAGTAGCTAATTTTTACCAGATTATTATTTTTCCAACAAGGTAATTATTTATTTCGAAAATATTTCTATATTTAATTATTTAATTAAATATTATTTTAATTCACTCGCAATAAGAAAAAAACAATTAACTAGATCAATTGATTTTTAGGATGAACAAAGGAGTTTTGAGTTACAATTAGCTAGTAGAAATTTAATAGTACCTTGGTGAAAATTCGAAAATAAAATACTGTTTATAAGGATTTCAATTATTAAAGTGTTTTGATTATTGATTATTTATTACCTTGTTAAAATATTAAGATTAAGAGCACAGGTATTGGTGTTATGGTGTTATGGTGTGCACTATCCCTGTGCACAGCTATTCCAATAAAGTCAATTAAATAGCAATAATAACTGTATTCCAACGAATAGACAAAACGCTTTTGTATTGTTTGTAGTACTGTATGAATAACAAGTCATTTGTGGCGACAAATCGATACATAAT
>JAQFZL010000535.1:0-15062 GCA_034695685.1 Galumna lanceata
GACAAATTTTAGTCTAAAATGTATTCAACTCTTCCCAAAACCTATTCATATCAACTAATCTTATTATTCCGTAAATTGAATTATTAGTTAATCAGTTGAAATCATTATTACAATATTAACTAAATCAATTAAAATTGAATTTTGTTGTATTTTAGGATTTTTAATCTTATTGTTAGAATAATAATAATAATTTTAAAATTAAACTTGAACATTTTAATTGTATTTCTCTATTTCTAAATTTATGGTCTGTTCTCTCTTATACTTAATAACTATAAATAAACTTTTTGTCAATTTTTCTTCAAAATTCTTAAAGAATACAATTAAATGAATTGATTTTATTTGACAACAGATAGCGATTGTAATCCCTTTTCAAAATAAAAGTATTGGAATAAAAACTATTTTTATTATAAACTATTTCTGACTTAAAGTTTAGTTTAATTTCATTGGTTTACAACGAAATTTAATATTTTCTGAAGCGTTGGAATCATATCTAATTGTCTAATAATTAGATTTATTTAAAATAAATAATAAGTAAATAAAGTCTTTTTTTAATTTATAGCTTTAAATATATATTTCTGAACGAATATAAAACAAAGTTTATAAGTCTATCAATCAAATCATTTTATTGCAATTTAAGCAACAAATGTGATAATGAATTAATTGGAATAAATTAGTTTTATTAATAGTGAAGGCAATGATAGTAATACTTTCAGCGTTAAAACTGTGCCATACATTCAAACCTCTCAAATGACTCGAATTTTATTCTTATTTAAAGAATATTTTGGGCCAAAAGTTAACACTAATTTTGTTGGCGAACCCAAAGAATTCAACTTAAAAAGAATTGACTCAATGGAGGCCTACAAATGTATGTATATTTGATTATTTGTGCTTGTTGATAATCATGACAACTTGACAATCAAAATTTATTCATGCAACATTCTTTTGTATTCTATACCATTTATAAATTATGGGTAAATACAAAGTTTTCATTTGTTTACATTGAGTGAACACTCAGTAAACGAGTAAAGTTTGTCAAAAATAATTAGAAACGACAAAAACAGAGAAGAGTTGTCTTCAAAAATGTGACAAATTTTGAACTTTTAATAAAAAAAGTGAAGAAATTTTTACTTTTTATTGTTTTGTGTTTTACTAATTGAGATAATATTGTTTGCAATTCGTATCAAAAGTAAAGATTATTACTAAAGGGATAATCAATACATGACTTTAATCGTAATTAAAGTTAAGCCTTTAAATCAGGTATTAATGATTGATTGAAAAAAATAGTGGTTAGACTGTATTGAGTGCGGACTTCATTGTCGTCAATGACAACACAATATATAGATTATGAAACTCTTGGATTACATGCTATGAAACAGTAAATACAATTGGTTTCAGAGTTTTGTCAAAACAGGTAAATGTGACAGACATTCACGACAGACCTGTGCCGCACAGTTATCCCTCTGTTATAAAGCGTCCAAAAAACACAACAAATTGTTGTTCTTTTCTTTTATTTTGTGTTAACCATTGCTTTAATGCCGTCCCTCTCGTTGTCAGAGCACAGACCGCACATCAACTCATTTAATAAATGGTAAGTTTCGTTCCCTGTCTTCCAGTTCTTCATTACTTCTATTTGGCACCACTTTTGACAAATGAAGGCCAAAATTGGCATAACTTTTAATTGAAAAAACTTTGAGTTTAATAAAACATTAAATAATTTTTCAAAAGATATTCTTTAAACGAGTCATTGATTACAGCATTAAATGAATTGCAATGAGATTACGATAATTAAAAATTATTTGATTAATTGAAAAATTGTTGGGAAGTAGTGCTCCGGAAAGACAATGAAAGCAGAATTAATAACTGTTTGCACTGTTGTGTTGATACAAATCGTCTGCAAAACAGATTTCAATACAATTTTGTTCAAACAATTCAAACAATTTTCGCTTTGATTTTAATTTCAATTAAGTTTTTCGCCATTTTTTCAATAAACAAATGTTTTTATTATAATAAGTGAGAGATCGCAAGTCATTACTGGTGTGTCATTCGGTGCTTACAATAGTCTTATACGATAACCACTAAGTATTTCTCCTCTGATTTTTTTCAACTCCTATTTTGTGATCGGATTTCCTTTCGATTGAATAACTTGTCATCAGTTGAATGACAAAACATTCACTGATTATTATTCCCATTCAAAGTCAAAGAAAAAATTATCATTTTTTTGGATAACAATATTGTATTTGTGTTTAAAAGTCAACACTTATTTATTTCACATCTTTTGAGTGCTTTGGGTTACGGTTTCGGTGACTTTCATTTAAAAGATAATGAAATTACGATTTACTCAACTCTTGGATAATAATTGTATTTAAAACTTATCAGTGCTTTTAAAATGAGTGAATTATATCCGAAGTGAAACCATTGATATTTACTAAAAGATCTCAAAACGCCTTTATTTTCAGCGATAAGATTATTGTTTGAAGTGATATCTCGATGACAATTATCGAGTAAATTCTTATTGTATTCGTTTTTCCCTATAATACTGTTTTTCAATTATTTATGAAATATGTTTCGATTCATTTGGTATTTGATTTCCTATTTATTTGTAATTAAGTTATAGTTTTTGTTTTAAACCAAAGTTTTAGTGTAAGTCTTGCTCTGAAAAGAGTGATAAAACATAATTAACATATTTTTTGTTGAATTTTGTTTTAAATCTCACGAAATGTGTTTGTTTTCATCAAATTATGTCCTAATGTTCTCTTGTCATGCGTTTAGAGGTATCCAAGAATTTATGAAAAAAAATAGTCTAAATATGAAAAGAAAGTCTCATTGATATATACATTAACTATACATTAGTTATACATATATTGATGTCCGACCACTAATTCTGACATCACTTTTTTAATCGTTATATTAATAATGGCATCAAATGATGTCAAAGTGAAACAAATACATCCCATTCTCTTAATTAGATTTTCTTTTTCTATAGTTTTGCATAAAAACCAATTAAATTGATTTAATAGTAAATGAATTCAAATTTAATTCTTTTTAACTTTTAAGTAAAGCGCAAAAATTGATAACATTCCTCAACTTTGAATAAATATGCTATAAGTTTATACATTTGACTAATGTCCAAGTTAATTTTTATATGTTATTTATGCTTTATTATTCATAAGTTGATGAATGGTATTATTTTTGCCATTTTTTTTCACTTTTATTCCGTAATATGTTTTATATTTGTGTTTAACATTAACTAATTAAGATTTTAATTTACAGATTAATAAAGCGATTGTCTCATGATATTTGTTGATATTTGATGGGTGAGACTAAAGTGAGCTCAACTGTCGCACCACTCCATCAATGGCTTTCAAGCATAAGGAGAAACAGAGAGGTTTGACTGATTTTATTGCTAATCCGATAGGTTTATGGCCGCCAATAAATATCTTAATTATAGCGTTATTTATCCAAAACATTGTTTTATGTCATTTGTATTAAAGGTTTATTAGTTTTAATTAGTTTTTCGGTTACTTTATATATAAATACAATTTAAACAAAGTTTAAGTATAGAATTAAATAGTTTTAGATCTGTTTTATAACTGATTTTAGTTTTAATTGCAAAATAAAAAATCATTTTAAAGACTAATTTAGAGTTTTAATCAATTAAGTGGTAAAACAAAAAATTAAACTCTTTCTCTGTTTTTATGATTTCATAAGAATTGTCTGTTAACCCAATCTAATAGAGAGAAGAGAGATATCGATTTTCAATGATATATTACCTTGTTCATATCTTGTGGGTGAATTCAATTATTAGATATTAATCTATTATTCATTTGAAGATAATTTTTAATAGAATAAAATATTTGTTTAAATAATATATTGTTTGAAAGGTTTATAAAAATATGTGAACGAAAATTTGAAAAGTTGTGAAATCATCTAATTTTTTATTCTTCCCAAATGTTTGAAAATTTCATTTTGTTTTGTCATTAATGAGTTTTTTCATTATCCCCTGAAGTTAAAGTAAACTAAATATTATATTAATCAGAGTTTGCATACTTTTCCATATTTTGTATATCTTTAACGCAAAATAATTTATAATCACATCTAAAGTAAAGACAAAATTAATGAAAAATATGATACAATAGTTTAGACTTAATTTGAAATATTGGCGGTTATGCTGTTATGTACCAGTTTTTGGATCGTATGTATGGATCGCATTGTAATTATTTTAGCATAAGTTTAGAAGTTTTACTCTCTGTTAGTCACAACCGTTCATATTCTTCATGTTCTTCATCCACACCCAAACAGAACAGAGTTAAGGGCGGAGTGCATGAGATGTTCCACACATAAAATATTTATTTGAGGTAAACCAAAATGTTGTCAATATGTTTGACACAAATCTACACTACATCTAAAACTTAGTGAGAGCTCACTCATCACTTTTCAAACCCAGTTTTGCCGATAAATTCTTTTAATAATAAAATCAATTATTGAAAACTATATAAATACTGATTTACTCATTCACTGCAATCAACCGTTTTCTTTGTTTAACTAAAAAATTACAATTATTTTAAATTAAATCCTTTTTTAAGAATTATTAAAATTTGACAAATTTATGACATTTTTATAGATTGAGGACAGATAGGAGTGAGAAGTGAAGTAGTCTTTTATCCTAAACAACTGATAGTTTCATATTAACAGTAAAAAATACCGATTTTATCGAAATTATTTTAATAATAAATAGACTTACAATTATTATATTCAATTTGTTTATATCAAAACACATTATTTTTTTAAGAATTTTTTTTAATTTAAGACTTATTTATATTTATACAACAAATCGTATTTATGGCACTTATAATCAGAATAAATATTTAATAAAATATTGTTTAGATATTCTTATTTTAAGGACAAATTTTTTGATTGAAAATTCTTAAAGAATAGTCTTTTAAACATTTTATTTATAAAACTATATTATATTCAAATAAATTATTAATATAATGTTCATAATATAAATAACTAAAATGTTGTCTAAAAGTTGAAGAAATTCAATATAAAAGTGAATTTTATAGCAATTCATTCATACCTTTCATTTACAGAATAACTATTGTTTAGATTCTAGACTTTAGAAATGAGCAAGGTTATAGTAAGATGATTAAGGTTAGTTACAATTGTTTCACTTATTGGATAAGATTTTATAATTTACAAACATTTATATGTCTGTAAATGTTTTCAATACTAAGTCTTATTGAGTGTTATTTTCAGTTAAGAGAATCTCATTCGTCATTCATTTGTCGGTCAAAATGATTTTCAATACCAAATGAAATAATATTAATGAGTTTGTATTCTGTATTTCAATGTCAAGTTTTATGTTCTGGTTATTTATTCCTAAATTAAATCAATAAAATAGATTTTTGTTGTTATGTTTTGCATTATGTTATGTATGTGTCGTTGAAATATAACTCTTATAATAATAATATTGTCGACACTTCACTTCATTTAATAGTTTAATGGATCGACAATTTCTTGAATATTTTGAGCGATAGTTTATTTACGTTAAAAATCAATATTTATAAGAATATTATCACAAATACAAACCATTAGTGTTTTCACTCATTTCACAGTCTTTCTATTGATTAATACATACCTTTTAATAAATATTATAATATTTTTATCGAATATCTAGTATAATTGAACTTGATACTTAATCTTTCACTGTTTGTTCTCTATTTCATTTATTTAACCTTAGATTTATTGTTGTTTTAATCAATATTTTAAATGTTATGAAATGACTTTCTTTTCTTTCAAAGGATTTTCAAATCATTGCTTTGAAATAGAGTTGATTTTTACTTATTTTTTTCATTTGAGTTAATTTAGTTCAATATCTTCACTCAATAAAAGTTTTAAAATAATTTTCTTTGGCCTATATTTAATAAAATGGCTGATTTGTCTGATTGTTCAAGGAGAATTTCATTATAATCTATTCAATTATAAATTTATTGCAAATTTTATTAATGTTTCAATTGTTGATAATATCTCTGAGAATCATATGTTTGTTTTATTTTCCATTTGGTTATTGTTATTATCAAACATTATATAAAGAAAGTACACAAAAGTATAAATATAGGATCAGTCAGAAGAAGCGAACTTAATATAATGAGTAAACAATACAAACAAATGTGTATAACTTCGCACTTTTGAGAATTAGATTTTATCATTTCGTCATATTATTACATTTTTGTAATTTATCTGAAAGTTTTTAACAAAATATCCTTTATTTCTACGGAAATGACTTCACATAAAAAGATTAGAATTAACTCAAATTTTAAACCATAAACTACTTTACTTTTAACTTTTTCACTACATTTACGAAGTAATATATTATATATGTAATTGCTTTCAACCACTCACTTATTAATAGAGAATAGAACAGCATATTTCTTTATTAATAAAGGAGATTTTTTCCCTTTTATTAATTAAGTATAAAAAATTTCATTATATGTTAAATTGATTCTTTATTTATATAAACCCGTTAACGTAGTGGTTATTGGTTTGCCCTCAACCTTGTCTTCAAATAATATCCAGGATGTTAAAGGTCCTCGATCTCAGGGTTATTTTGAAATACCCCTCTTTAACATCCCTGAATACTATCACCATATCTATTTATATGTAGATCTCAATTTTTATTTTTTTCTATTTTAAATAGAAAATAAAAATTTTAAAACATTTTCTACTAAATGTTTTGTCAAATTGTTTAAAATAATGGCTAAATTCAGGAAATTTTGAATTATTTAAAATATTAACATTTTAATAATTAGCATTAATTCCAATACAAGGACTTCGAAAACTCTTAAAATGATCATGGTGCAATTATTCAAGCTTCTCTGTAATTGTATTATTGTTAAACCATTAAATAAGACAAATAAATAAATCACTAAAACATTAATGATTTATCTCTTAATATAAATTTTGAATAATTAAATTCATTTAATTATTTAATTTTTCATTTTTGATGTATTGAATTGAAAAAAACCTTTCAATTGAAGTTTAGTTCAATAAAAATAATTTCGAGCATTTCGTGTGTTTTAGCGATAAAACCCAATAATAAGTAATTAATATATCAATGATTGAAACTATAAACTGAAATGACATTTATATTGAATTCTTGTTTAAAACAGAAACTGAAAGAAGAATTCGAGCAAATGATCCGATATTTAATTCAAAATTCAATTATGCGGTGAGTATTCCAATACTTTCCTTTTCACTTAAATCGATAAAAATTGTTCTTCACTTAAATTATAAACAAAAGTCAATTTCCAGACATTCGTTTCATTTATTTTAAATGCTTTCTTTTCAGTCATACCTTAGATTTAGGGAAAGAAAAGATTGATAGTTGAAACATATCTGAATTTTTCAGTACTCTTTGATAGACAACATACACAGAGAGAGAGTCAGTGAGAGAGGATAGAGGTTAGCACTTAGTCGGGTGGGGCTGACAATTCTCTATTATCTTTTTTTTTAATATAATAGTTGGAAAGACTTGAGGTGTGATTTATGGGACACTTTTCATGAATAGGCAATAGTTTGTCTGTTGACCCAAATTTGTTCCTAACTTTTACTTTGCATTTCAATATTATTATCGAATTATAACTTTTATCATAAATTCATTAAAAATTATTATCTTATTCTTTGGCACAGAATAATTACATTAAAACATCGAAGTATAGTTTGTTAACATTCCTACCATTAAACCTCTTCGAACAGTTCCAAAGACTCGCAAATTTTTATTTTCTTTGTCTTCTCATTCTTCAGGTGATTAATAAATTAATTGAATAATTATAGAACTAAAACATTATTTTCTTAATTAAAGGTCATTCCTTTCATTACTTCCTTAACACCCGTCACAACAGCAGTGCCTTTGATTGTTGTACTGACTTTGACTGCTCTAAAAGATGCTATCGATGATATCGTAAGCACTCTTTACAATTAATTTCAGTTAAATAGTATTTGATGTGTTATAGCAAAGACACAGAAGTGACAATCAGGTCAATAATCGTCTCTCGAAAATTCTTCGAAACGGAAAGTTAGTGGACGAGCGTTGGTTTAAAGTACAGGTCGGAGACATTGTTCTTATGGAAAACGACAATTTTGTTGCCGTAAGTCTAAGCAAATCACTTACTGACTGTTTGTTATCTTAACTAAAACTTATTTAAAGGCTGACCTCTTATTACTATCAACGAGTGAACCAAATGGACTCTGTTATGTTGAAACCGCAGAATTGGACGGGTATTGATAACAATCAAATTATAAACTCTAATATTACTTAATAGAGAAACAAATCTGAAGTGTCGTCAGGCCATTCCTGAAACCGCAGAAATGAATGATGACATTATAATGCTCTCCAGATTTAATGGTAGTCTTAAGTTTTTAACAATTTTAGTTAACTTTATTTTATTTAAAAAAAAGGTGAAATGATTTGTGAACCGCCAAACAATAATTTGTCGCGATTTGAGGGAACTCTCCATTGGAACGGACAATCATTTTCTGTAGATAATGATAAGATGTTGCTCAGAGGTTGTCGTTTGCGGAACACTAAATGGTGTTTTGGTGTCGTTGTTTTCGCCGGTAAAATACCTCCGATTAAAGTCTTGTTTAAATAGTTTTTCAATAAAACATAGGGAGAGACACAAAACTAATGCAAAACAGCGGTAAAACTATATTCAAACGCACAAGTCTTGACCGACTCTTAAATTTGTTGATATTAGGGGTAATCTCTTAATATAGAAACCAAAAAATAAGAGTTAAGATTTTTTTTTCAAAAATAGATCGTATTTTTCCTCATTTCTATGTGTCTATTCTGTACGATCGCGAGCGGTGTCTGGGAAACAGTGACCGGACAATATTTCAGAGCATATCTCCCATGGGATAAAATAGTGCCGGATAACGCCAAAAGTGGTGCGACAGTGATTGCAGTCCTCGTTTTCTTTTCGTACGCCATTGTCCTCAACACAGTAGTGCCTATAAGTCTTTATGTCAGCGTTGAAGTGATTCGCTTTTGCCATTCCTTATGGATTAATTGGGACGAAAAGATGTATTATTCGGGGACTGATGTGGCGGCAAAAGCCAGGACTACAACTTTAAATGAAGAGTTGGGACAAATTCAATATGTATTTAGCGATAAAACTGGGACTCTAACGCAAAACATAATGACTTTTAATAAGTGTTCTATTATGGCAAACATGTACGGAGAGATTTTAGATGAAATCACTGGAGAACCGCTTGAGATCACCGAAGATATGGTTTCAGTGGACTTCTCTGCTAACCCCTTGTATGAGGAAACCTTCAAATTCTACGATCAGTCACTTTTAAATGAGATAAATGCCGGCAATCGAAACATTCACGAATTTTTTCGTGTACTCGCACTCTGTCATACAGTGATGTGCGAAGAGAAAGATGGGGGACTAGAATACCAAGCTCAGTCACCTGATGAGGCCGCCCTCACTTCTGCCGCCAGAAATTTTGGTTTTGTCTTTAAAGTAATTATAAAAAGACCCAAAAGTTTATTCACTGATTCTCTAATCCTTTAATTATAGAGTCGAACCCCAACTAGTATTACAATCGACGAATTGGGTAAAACAGAAGTCTATGAACTTTTAGCTATTCTTGACTTTAATAACGTTCGTAAGAGAATGTCTGTAAGTTTACCCTGAAATTAGTTTTTCTTCAATTCTTTCTTTGAATGTGTAATGAGTTGTAAATCACATATCAGGTGATAATTCGGAAAAATGGAAAACTACTTCTTTACTGTAAAGGCGCCGATACTGTGATATTTGAGAGAATGGATCCGAGTTGTGCTGAACTTAAGCTCAATACAGTGGATCACTTGAATAAGTTTGCGGGTGAAGGACTCAGAACCCTTTGTCTCGCAAAGAAAGAGCTCGACTCCAATTATTACGACAATTGGAAGGAACGCCTACACATTGCGACCACCTCTTTAGATAACAGGGAGGAAAAGGTGGACGCCGTTTATGAAGAAATTGAACAAAATCTAAAACTTATCGGCGCCACTGCCATAGAGGATAAACTTCAAGATGGAGTGCCTCAAACTATTGCCAATTTAGCGGCCGCTGGAATCAAATTATGGGTTCTGACTGGCGATAAACAAGAAACCGCTATTAATATCGGTAAACATTAATATAGGTTTTACTTTATTCTTAAATTGATTATTGATTTTTGGTTCCAACAAATCAAACGTTTGTTTTGTTTAACTTAAGAAATATATTCAAAGATAGAGAAAGTTTAAGCTAACAATCAATCATTTGTTGTCATTATTAGTAATAATTTATTACAATTTGGCGTAAATTCATTCGTTTTTAATGATCTGATAAATAGGTTACAGCTGTCAGCTATTGACTGATGAAATGGTCGAAACATTTACAATAGAGGGCTGGGAATATGAAGAGGTAGAGTCCGAACTGAAGAAATGTCGTGAAACTATAGCGAATGTGATGAGTCATTCTTATGGCGCCACAGACTTGAATGTCGTCTCTTTTGGGGGAAATAATATCACTTCAAATGAAAATATAATGAATCGAATGACCGATCGGTACGAGAATAGGCCGAGTGCTGCCAACGCCAGTCCCATCGAAGTTAACGAAATTGATTCGTTCGGAGGTTTCGCTCTTGTCATTAATGGTCATAGTCTTGTTCACGCACTTCAACCAAAAATGGAATTACTATTCTTAGACGTGGCGTCTAATTGTAAGGCTGTCATCTGTTGTCGGGTCACTCCTCTCCAGAAAGCACTAGTCGTTGATTTGGTCAAAAGACACAAAAAAGCCGTAACTTTAGCTATCGGTGACGGCGCTAATGACGTCAGTATGATTAAGAGTATGTCTTTTCTCAATAAACATTTCGTATTAAATTAATTGAATTTTGACTTTAAAGCGGCACATATTGGGGTCGGAATTAGTGGTCAGGAGGGTATGGATTTTATAAATTTTTAACTTTTCATAATTTTATTAATAAATTTATATTAAAGGTATGCAAGCGGTGCTGTCCAGTGATTTTTCGATCGCCCAGTTCCGTTTTTTAGAACGTCTTTTATTAGTTCATGGTCGTTGGTCATACTTTAGAATGTGCAAGTTTCTTCGCTATTTCTTTTATAAAAACTTTGCGTTCACTCTCTGCCACTTCTGGTACGCCTTCTTTTGTGGGTTTTCTGCACAGGTATTGATTGCCATTATTTTATTAATAAAAAAAAATTATTAATAATCAAATGATTATCGGGAACAGACTCTATACGATCCGGCTTTTATATCGTTTTACAACGTATTTTACACATCTTTGCCAGTGTTGGCCTTGGGCATTTTTGATCAGGACGTTGACGATCGCATATCACTTCGTTATCCATTACTTTATACTCCGGGACATATGGATCTCTTGTTTAACAAAATTGAATTCCTTAAAAGTGTCGCTCACGGAATCGTTTCATCTTTTATATTATTTTTCATTCCTTACGGAGCCTTCAAGAATGCTGTCGGTCCGGAAGGCATTAATTTGGACGGCCATCAAATTTTCGGAACAGTTGTATCAACTATTCTGGTTCTAGTCGTGACCGCTCAGGTCTAGTCTCTTATAAATTTAAATTTAAAGAATAATTTGATTTTGTGTTGAAAAACAGATAGCTTTGGACACATCCTATTGGACAGTATTCAATCATATCGTAATCTGGGGTTCCGTCGCCTTTTACTTCGCGATGACGCTCTTCATTAACAGCAATTTAATTGGCAATCAATACTTGGGTTGTCTTCGGATGACTCTCAGTTCGGGACAGTTCTGGTTTACACTGTTTTTAGTGTTAGCTATTTTGTTAGTTCCGGGAGTGGCCAACCGTTTCTACCACACATCAGTGCACCCGACTCTTAGTGATAGATGTCGTTATAAACAGAGAATATCTCGAATGAGAACTCGACCCACAGAGACTCACATAAGAAGAAGAAGTAGTGTTAGAAGAAGTCGTCGATCTATTCGATCGGGTTATGCCTTCGCACATCAGGAAGGGTTCGGACGTCTTATTATGAGCGGAAAAATTATGAAAAACAAATCAAAAGCTAATCTAAACGCCAATAGTTTAAACATTCCTTTCAAAGTAGTGGAGGGGTCAAACCGTTCGCCCTCTCCCAGAAACCAGAAGACGACCGGAATAATCAAAAGCACTTCTCGTATACAACCGGTCACTCTGAATACCCCCTCCTCTATAGAAATATAGGTTTTATTAAATGCAATAAAGTTATAAAAAAATTGTTGAATTATTTAAGCAAATTATAAGCCATAGATTTTTACGAATATATTATAACTGTTTTACAAAACAAAACATTTGTTGTTAGACTTAAGATATTTAAAATACTTTTGAGGAAAACTTTTTCATTTCATTTGTTGTCAATACTTCTGAAAGTTATTCAGAATTCATATGAAAATCGTTGTCATAAACCAAACGAATTTCCAAAACATTCGTTGTTTTTCTACTGTTTTTCTCTTTATTTGTGTTTTTATTGAAATTTTATTTAATTAAACGAATTATAGTATTGTTTTTACAAATGTCTCAAATGTTTATCATTTTTATCATTTTAAGAATAATTTGTTCCTAAAAAATAAAATTATCATTAAATCAATGCAAACAAACTTAACCCCAATTTCTTTTTTCATCACAAGAGAACATTACTTTACTTATAAATCTACTTCTCATAAGTCCTCAAAGTTTAAAGTTTAAGCATTAATTGTCGCGCACTCTAGCGATAAATATTTAGCTAATACTCGTTAAACATAGAGAAGTGAAATATTGAAGAGGGAGATATTTCCATTGGATCTCTTCGAACTTAAAGAAATATACCTTGTTAGGTTCATTATCATCAACTGAAGAGTTTGGTGTACTTAGTTTTTCCTAATAGCCATGTCCTGAGTCAAAAAATACCTAATAATGTTTTCATAGATTTAGCTGAAGGTTTAGGAATGCTTTAAAAGAATGATTACATTTAAAATTGAATTAGTAATTCAATAATACGATCATCTAAGATGGTCAATAGTTTTGACCCAGGGGGTGTCAGAGTAGGGTATTTTGGGTACAAATGCTGATTTAATTCATTTCATTTATAGAACTGTTTTTGATTAATAAAATTAATATCATTACAAATAAGTTTATTCAATATTTTACTCATTGATGATTAATGAAACATTAATAATCTTGCTAATTCAAGTTTAAAGTCAATCTTTCTTTTGAAGCTTTCAATTCATACTTATGCAAACATTAATCATATTGACCTAGGACATGGCCATTAGAAGAAACTAACTACATCAAACTCTTCAGCTAATGATAATGAATTTAGCAAGGAATATTTCTTTAAGACCTGAGAGTATCCAATGAAAATATCTACCTCGTGAGTTAATGAAATTATTAAAGGGTTAGATTTTGAAATAAACTTTAAAAAAGTGATATTTGAGAGAATCAGTTTGCAATGAACTTTCTCTGCACTTTTCTACGATTCTTAATTATTATTAGAGCATTATTTTCTAATTTTTAAAACTATATAGTGTTTTTTAATACGACATCGAGACTTAATATATGCATTGATCATATCTTGAGGACCATTTTTTCGAAGTTTTAAAAAAACTTTTTTCAACTATTTTGGCTTTTAGTAACTTTTTATAACTATCTATAATTTTTCGGCATTTTTTTTTTGTTAACTTTTCGCCAAATCTAATGCAAATTCTGTCTAAAGAGTCTAAAGAGTTTAATTTCTATAAAGATTATATAGTTTTGGATAAAATATTTTTAAATGAAATAAAGTAATGTTTGCAAATACTATATATTATAAAATATTAGGTTTGATAAATACTATTTGAAATTTTTTTATTAAAAATAATGAAATAAATTTGAGAAAACAGAAAATTTCTTAATAAAAATGAAGATAATTAGCAGTACTCCTAATATTTTATCAAAATATAAATAACTATTTTCTAATGCTTTAATTATCAGTAATAATTTATTACTGTTTAATGCTATAAAACTGTTCATTTTAATTGATTATGATTCAAATGTCCATGATTATAAACAGCTGAAATTCTGGCATGAAAATCTACAAAATCAAACTTTCAAAATGATACCAAGATCATCTTTTTATGAATTCCTGTATAAGAATAGTATAGTTGTCGAACTTAACACTGAGTTTTGCTAACTATAAATATTGAATACATGTTTCAATCAATTCTAGAATTGATTTATTAATTGAAAATATACTCGAAATTCAATGTTATTAAAGTTTTATTGAGTTTTATTGAAATAAAAGTAAAGGTTTTCATTGAATTCCATCCCTTTAATGACTTTTTATAAGTTTAACTTATTTTTAGAGATAAGTTAAATTCTCTAATATTTCAGTGATTACTGCAATCAGTTTTAAAGATTTTAAAGAAATGATTGAGAGATGAAAACATCTAATAATAGTCGTTATGTGAGTTCGGGTCAGAAAAACCCACAAAACATACAATTTTATGACGTTTAAAGAAAAACTAACGAATAAAACTAATGAACTCAACACATCTTTAGGCTTAAATCTATAAACAAATAACGTAACGCATTGCGTGGGAGAAATTGAACGGATCAACAAACTTTGTTTCCACTCATTTTACTCTTATTTCGCAAATTTTTCTTTGAATTAAAGTTTAGTTATAAATTGAGATGATATTCATTTCATTTAAATGTTTCACATTTCAAATGAGTATATATTAAGTGCAAAATGAGATATGAAAACAATAGATAAATGTTGTCGTCGTTGCGCTTCTAAAGGGTAATCATATGAAGTGATGTACGTTGTTTTAGAGCCACAAATCGACAAAAATCATGAAAATATTGTCGTCCAATGAAAGTGGAAAACCCTTCGAAACCTTCGAAGCATTGAAACCAATGGCAAAATATAATGACAGCACTGTATTCTACTATTGGTCTAAACTTAAGTTTAAAGTCCATAACTTAGTTATAGATTACGTTTTATTTTATTAATTAGAAAAAATAAATA
>JAQFZL010000536.1:0-15056 GCA_034695685.1 Galumna lanceata
TATATTTAATAGTTTAAAAGTTATTCCATAGTTTATGTCTTTAAGTTAGACCGCAAATACTTTTGATTTGATGTGTAGATTCGCTAATTTCTATCAAACCAAAATTCTAATTAACCATAAATCTATGTGATCAGATATTGCACCGACTATTCATTTGAATCGAAAATGTATTTTAAATAAAATATTTATAAATATTTTTTATGAAATTTTGTATATAAATCCACCTCTATATGATTGAATAATGATTTATCAGGGATGGCCATAAGTCGAGGTCTCAGTGAGGAGGTAAGTTCCGGATTTTAGGTGAAAATCTTCAATGGAAGATTTATGAGGGGGTTGTATTTTGAAAAAAGTCTAAAAAACGTTGAATATGACAAATAACGTGGTTTTTTCGATGTTTTATGTTGAATTGATGAATTATAAGTTAGTTTTGATGAAAAATCTATGTTTCTATTATTATTTCCAGTTTTTTAGCCAAATTTGCAATATTTCAATTGAAATTTTAAGTTTTTTATTGTTATTACAGCTTGTAAAGATGAATGAAAACTTCAAAAATGAGCCCTTGCTAGCCTTTAAACCCTAAAATAACTGGATTCAAATACGTTTATGTAATTTTTTATTGAATACTCATCAAAGTTTTGCAGATATTATCAAAAAAATAAATAATCAAACCGGCCCTTCGTGCCGGCTCAAGGTAGGGGGTCCCTCCGAGTGCAAAAAGCCAGGGGAGATATTTTGACATTTTTCGGATTCCAGGGGGGTGTTCTGAAATACCACCTTATTGGCCACCCTTGCTGATATACTGAATTTATTACAAGAAAATAGATTCAAGACAGACAAAATCCTTCAAGTCCTTTTATATTTAATAAGGATATTGAAATGAATAAATTTATCATTTATTTGAAAAATTTGAAAATATCAATCAATAAATTATCCTGATTTATTATATATTATATATTAACATAACATACTTGAAGGAAAGTTCGATTCTTTAAATGTGATAACTTATTCGTTAAAAAGTCAGTTAAATATTATTTAAGCTAGGCAAAACTTCAAATCTTCTTTTAAAGATTTAATTGAAACTGTGTTCGAAAAAATCACTAGATTTTTCAGAGATATAGTGGATTGAGTTTGATCTTCGAATGAAAGTTCAAAACACAATAAACACATATCTAATACCATATATAGTTTTGATAAAAACGTTATTTCATTTTGGAAAAAACATTTTGATCTACCAATTATTTAAAATACATTTATTTTAGTGAAAGTAATTATTTCAATGATAATTATTCTTAACAATAAAAATCAAATATTATCAATTTGAATATTTTATATTTATAAAAGGAGAAGGATCATTTGAAGTGAAAAAATTGGCCAACTAAACGGTGTACAGAGTTAAGCATAGTTGTTTTTGACAATTTTCCTAAATAGATCTAATTTAATTTATAGTTTTGATTTAATTTAATAAAAAACATTTGATTCTTCTCAAGGATTATCTAACATTAAATTCTTTCAAAAATAACAATTTCATGAGAGAAAATGAAAATTTATTGTTTTAAATTGATCATTCATATGAAGTGAAAAATTACAACAAATACAATTTCTATTGTTAAAAATAGTACTTTCCATCCGATTCTATAAACCATTCAAGTTTAATTTACAGTTTCAGCTTTTTATACATTCAAAATCATTTGATTCATATTAAAGATTTTCTAACATTGAACTTTTTTTTTTTAAATGAGAAAATGATAAAAAATTGATAATCTATTGTTAAAAATTTGATTGTCAATATATTCATTACTAATGAGTAGTCATCGGAAAAAAAAGCAAAAATATTTGAATTTATCGATTAAACAATTAGATTACCAAAAATTCATTATATGTTAGTTAAAAGGTTTTATTATTCAAATACAAAAATAATATAATTTGAATTTTAATTAAAATAATAGAATTATCGGAAAGAATTGCGATTAAAATTAATGGTTAGAAGACATTTAAGATTAGGTTCTTTTAAACGTTGTCGTCTTTCCGTTAGGAAAAGATTGTATTTAGAAAAACTTCTTTCCACCGCCGCAGTAGTTATGGGGCCCTTATGAAAGACATTATCTCTTCTAATACCAAATTCTCAGTAAACAATTCATTAGGATTACCGTCAATTATATTCATTATATGACTTATTTCAGTAAAACCATTATTATTATCGAAAATACGGCGAAATACTTTATAATACTAGTATCTCTTGATTGAAGTTCGTTTCCCATTTGGATAACTTTATTAATACTTTCTTTCAAAGACATGTCTTCAGTTTCCAAAGAATTTATACAATCAATTAAACCCAAATAGTTTGTGTTAATAAATTGTAGATCAGAGGGTATTGTGCTTTCTTTCAAAAGTAAATCTTTTAGTTCTATGAGATTTTGACAATTATTTGACTCCAAATTTAAAATGAATTCTCGAAATTGTGGGTAATATTTATGATAATATATAGTAGACTTCAACCAAGAGCACCAACGAGTGCGAACAGGTGATGGAGGTAACGGAATGTTTCTAAAGGTTTGCGTGAAGTAAATCTTTCTTAAATCACTTTTTGTAAACACAAGTTTACCCAGACTTATCATTCGGTTTATGTAACTGTATTTTTTCGAAATCGCTTCACAGACTAAATTGAGGCCATGGCATACACAAGTAACATGGATTAACTTTGGGAACAAAAACTTAAGTTTAGTGGCCGCTAATCGCATATACGATGCATTGTCCGACAGAAATAATAGAACTTTATTATACTTTATTTCATCGATCCATAGTATATTGAGGGCTGTCAATACAGTTAAGATTATGTTTAAATTATTCGTTTTGCTAATGAATTCAGTGTTTAACAAATAGCTTTTATTTGGTTTATTAGGATTAAGAGGTCCAACTATTGTATTCGCGACATGTCTTCCATTTACATCAGTTGTTTCATCGACAGACATCCAAATATATTCGTCTTTCAATTCTTCTCTAATATTCTCAATAGTTTTGTCATAAATCGATGGAAGTAAACATTTTCTTAAACTCGATTCTTCAGGACATTTAAAAGAAGTGTATTTTTCGATAAAATACTTGAAGTCAAAATTGTTAACTTTATAAAAAGGAATTATAGCCTTAGCACAGAGTGCCGCCAAATCAGTATTAAAGTCGTTTTGTGTCAAAAATTTATTGTTTTTGTCAAATCTCTTAATAGAATCAATATGTGACGACTTTAAGATGTGTTGCTCCAAATCGTACTTTTTTGAACATTTTATATCTTTGCGGCAAAATTTACAAAAAAGAGTCTTATTTTCAATACTTTTTTCATTTAAAGTAAAAATATCTTTAAGTTTATTATCTTTTATATATTTATTATATCTAAAACTTTGTTCTTTAGGCATACTTTAAGCACTTTTTATAAAACAAATTAGAAAACATTTATCAAAGAATTCAATTGCTTTACTTAAAATTACCGTTTAAACAGAAAAATGAGCGCGGTTATATTGTTGAATAAGATATGATATTTTTTACTTAAAAATCTTTGTAAAAACCCTTTAACTGCAGTTTAGATTCTCTTTTAAATAACGAGATATAAAATATTATTAACACAAAAATTTGCTTTTTTTCCGATGACTACTCATTAATAATGATTCAAATAAAACGGTTTTATTGAAAATTAATGTTTTATATAAAGTTATTAACAATTGATTAATAATGGATTGGATTTGTTTCTGTTGTCCACTTTTTTGTTGTTTTTATCCAACAAATGATAATAAAAGGAAGAAAAGTAATCCAAAATCTGATGAAATTAAAGAGTTTTGGGAAGACCACAGTTATGACACTCCACAAGAAGTGACTAAAACAGCCAATGAGTACAACATAACTAATGATAAGATTGACATTTTGTTTGAGGCAAAAGGATATGACTATAAAAATATGAGTATTATAGGGAAGGGTTCGTTTTCGACAGTCTATAAAATGAATTCATTGAAAGACAATACTATCTCTTATGCCTTAAAAGTAATGATTTTGACTGAAAGCGAACGTAAATCACAATTAAATCAATTCAGAACCGAAGCATTTATTACAGAAAGAGTGAGACATAAGAATGTGGTTCATCTGATCCAACACTTTATTATAAATAATAAAACATATTTGGTTATGGAATTTGCAAATGGAGGAACTGTCCAAGATGAAGTTGAAACAATAGGACCAATGAATGAAACAAAAGCCAAGAGTTATTTCATTCAAGTGGTTAATGGACTGTCATTTTTGCATCACTTGAAGAATCCGGTGGCGCACAAAGACTTAAAATTAGCGAATATTCTCATCCATATAACAGTTAACGAAAAAATACTAAAAATTACTGATTTTGGTTTTGGGAGAGTCTTAAAGTCAAGTCCTGTTCACTCGAATAGAGAAAGGAAAGCGATGGGAACCATGGCTTATATGCCTCCACAAGGGATTGTACTCTACCTCTTTTTTAATGCCTGGAGTCCTAACATTAAACAAGAGTTAAATAAATTGGATATAAAACCCAAATCTCTTAATCCATTGAAATATGATATCTGGACGTTAGGTGTCTGTCTCTTTGCTATGGTTTCCGGAGAACTACCCTTTTTTAGAGATCCTGATATTACATATTTAGCAACAATTAAACAACAGATGAACAGAAAGAAAAGTCCGTATAATAAGAAAGTTAGCCATCGATTGGATGATTTAGTCAACAAAATGTTAGAACCCGACACTTCTCTAAGAATTGACATCTCAGGGGTCGCCAAACATGAGTGGCTTTCGGGGGTTTCAGATGTTATTCTAATAAAAAAGACCTAAACTTTTGATTATTTTAGAATTTATAATAATTTGAGTAAAGTTTTGTTTAGATATAATTTCATTAATTCTTTATTTAAAGCAATAAAATATTTTTTCAATTAAATCCAAAAATTGATTTTATCGGAGTTTTGAGTATTTTTGTGATAATGAAACAGAAATTTCGAGTAATTAATGTTTTCCATCCAAACAGAAGTCATTTGGTAACCATCGAAATGAAATTTGTTATCACTTTCCCGACGAAGAACTATAAAATCCTTAAAGTCATAGCTTTTGATCTCATTTTCAAACTTTTGGTCATAAAAATAAGCGATTTTTCCGTTTGAAACCAAATTCGATAAATTAATGAAAGCAACGAAGAAATCAACTTTTGTTTTGCTATCGTCTGAACTCAAAAATAAATTCATATTTTGATTGAAATCAATGAATGTATTGAAAAACGTTTTAATAATTTTCTCAGAACTGACCAAATCTTTCTTAAAGTGTACCTCTAAAATGTCCAGATTTTGAAGATGTGCCACAACTACCAGTTCTCTTAAATAATATTCAGAGTCATCTGATTCTATGTATCCTTCAATTTGAAAGTCAAAGAGTTTCAATTCTTTGAGGTTTGGAAACATTTCAATGATTTGATTGACATCTTTGATGACATAATTTCCAGTAATATATAATTTCTTGAGGGCTTCCAAACCTATTCTGTTCATTGAAATCGAGTCATTCATAAATTGGCGAAAATCAAAGTATGATTTCTCTCTCGAACTGAACACAAATTTGTGGAAAATTCTCATTTTGTTCATAAGAAACAGTGAATCGATTGTATCCAAAACTCTGGCCGAAACGGTCAACGACTGGAGGTATTGAAAGTGTTTTCCAATCATTTGGAAGAGTTGTTCACAACTCAACTGATTGTCACAAATTATTTTCAATTCTCTAAGTTTTTTAGAGGCATTTGATTTACACAATTCTGTTAGTATTGTCTCTGAAATCGGCATTTCTATATCGATAGCCTTGAGTGAGTTCGGCCATTTTCCAATATTAGAAGGGTGGTCATAATCATCTTGGTTCTTTACCACCAGTTCCGTCATATACTGGAAGCGTTTTATATCAAATTTAGTGATCAAACCATTGCTTGCATTCAAATAATGAATTCGAGACGAAAAATGTCTTTCAATTGAATCGATTTCTCTTTGATTCCAATTCCAGAAACCAAAATATTTGTAACAAATTTGGGATATTCTTATGGAAATGTCTTTGTTTTTGAATGTATTTGCAAACCATTTGATCATCTGATGGCTAACACACCAAAAGTGAAAATCGATTTTCTTTATATTTGTAAGTTTCCCAAAAAGTAGTGAATATTTTCTCTGAATTTCATAGAAATCTATCACTTCATCGGTATTGTTTGAATCCCTAAATATAATAACACACCCAGAGTTGAGAAAATGGATCCATTGATCTAATTCTGTGTTCAGACCTACAATAATAGTGAACGAAGTTTTCTCTGAGAATACGATTTGAGAGCATCGGTTAAATTGTTTGGAAACCACCGAAATTCTGGACAATTCTTTGGTATTCAGATATCGACATACTTTTATCCAGAAATTGTCCTTAAATTGACTCTCATTTTCAACCATTTCTAATGACTTGACTTTAAATTACTAATAATTCTATAATATAATGATTACTCGTTGGGAAAAATATCGATAAATCTATAGTATTATAGTATTAATTACTAGGTCTTTAAAACCGTTAAATTCTTTAATTTATAATTAATTTTTTATTCAAATAATATTTAATTTGAATTCAATACTCATTTGTTTCATTAATAATCATAAGAAAACTAATCGCTTTTCAATCGGATATTATAACAAATATCTCCTATTATTTCAAAGTTTAAAACATAAAATATATGTAAAATAAAATTAGTTAAAACATTTATTTCTATTATTTTTCATTAAATACTTTTAATTCAGGCCTTAAATCAACAACATTTCTAATTAAAATTATTTTATAATAAATTCATTGAATGCAAACAAATATTTTGGCCAAAAAAATGACATTTCTTATAAATAGAGAAAGGTATTCAGCCTATCGGCCTGTTTGAGTAAAAACTGCAAACACTTAATTAAACTTTCATTAAATTAACAAAAAGACCAACAAATTACTACAAAAGTAGATACGAAACATAAATGGCTTCAGGACTGCCCCGATTTGGACAGAATATGAAATATCAGTAAACAATTAATACAAATATTTTACACATTTTATACATAATTTAATTCATTCAATAAAATGCCATTTAATTAACAAAATATTAAAATAATTACTTAAGTCTTAAACTAATTCTCTCTTCTAATGGTCTCATAAGTAATGAGTCATAACTGAAGAACTTATTAATAATTATTTTATTTTAATTAATTTTTTTGATTCAAATTTTTTGATTAAAAGACTTCTAAAGTATTAATTAAAAGACTAGAAATAAATTTTATTTACTTTTGATGGGATATAAGTTAGGAATTATGAGTTCCTCATCTGAAAAATCTCAAATGAAATGATAAAAACATTAATTTTTATTAGAAAACATTAAATTAATAATAAAACTAAAAGTTAAAGAATCCGAAACTTTTCCATAAAATGATAACCAAAATAATAAGGAAAACAATAAGAGCGAAGTCATTGATCCAGAAGAGGGCTCTAACCATTCGGGGTCGGTATCCACACAAAGAGTTTTTGAAGGCATAGACATACTTTTGGTTAACGACATTGAATTTATCTCCGGATGTGTTTTTTTTGAGCCAATTCTTCTTAAAATCAAACTTTCTTTGTTTGAACCAACGGTCCAATAGTAGAGAAGGCGTCGGTTCCGATACTTTTGCTTTTTGTTTGTCTTTAAGCCATTTGTCTTTCAAATAGGGGTAAAGAGAAAAGAAAATCTCTTCACTACCGAGAGGTCGGGGCGGGTCCTGTTTCACACTTTTGAACTCTTTTGACACAAATTGCGTAAAGCGGTGTCGATACCATCGCTGGATTAACTCATCAGCACTGGGCGCCCATTTAAGGCTTTGAGGCGCAACACTTCTCCATGCCTCTTCAGCTAATTGATCAGGGTCAATATAATTATAGGCCTCAACTATATTCTCTTCCCTTTCGTTATTCACTTGATTTATCATTTCTAATGATAGGACACAACACAACTCCACTTAAATTAATAAAAACTAGTATTTAAGCAGAGATTAGTATTGAAAATATTGAAATAAAGTCCGTTAGAAATATCCTAAAATTCAATTAATTATTTGTACGAATTGTAGGAACCGTTTGACATAAAGTTATTCTTTTGAATAACCCTTTATTTGATTGAAATTCAAATGATTTAAATTTAATTTTATTTGAAAATCTCGAGTTTATTCACATTAAAAATATTCAATCAATAAATTTTGTGTCAAAATTGACTTAATTTTTATTAACAAAAGATAATTAAACGGAAATTTCAATCAATTGAAACATAAAATGAATTCTCTGACAGTCATTCAAATAGAAAATAATCTATTTTTGGGAAATCTTGAAGTCTATGCAAACGATTCTATCATTAAAGGGCACAGAATTAATAGAGTTATAACTGTGAGTCCCGATAGTTGTGACAAAAGGGAAACTAAAATCTCAGGAATTTATTATAAACACATATATTATGATATGTGCAGAACAGACATAATCTTCTCATTCGAGGAATGTTATCATTTCATATCTGAAGCCCAAAATTATGGTTAGTTTTGTATTATTTGAATAATTGTTAAATATTTAACACTTTATTTCTCAGATGAAAACATTTTGATATTAAGTGAAGAAAATTCAATGAATGTAACGGTTGTGACATCTTTTCTGATGAAGAGATACGAAATCAGTGCTGAAAAAGTATTTAATGATTACTTAATGAATAATAATGTGAGACAAAGCCCTGAATTTTCTGATATCTTAATCTTATGGCAAAACATTGGATTCAGGATTAGATCAACGGAAAAGTCTTTGAGTGCACTTCTCATCGAAATATTTAGATATCATTTCGAAAGTCTTATAGTAATTCATAAAATAGGCTTCCCTTTCGTCAGATTTCATATTTACGACAGAATTATAGTATTACTTCAGAGACACAAATATTTAGAAGAAAATGACCCGCAATTCAAATACCGTTCTTTTGTTTGTTATAATTGTCAGTCTTTTATGTTTTCGGAGAGAAATGTCATCAGAAATGAAGTTAATTTCAAATGCAAATACATATATACTGAACCCTTGCCGTGGGTTTTGGTTAAGATTTTAAAAAGAGCAGAAAAGTGGTCGCAATGGACAGAAGGAAACATTAATTGCGATAATTGTCATAAAATTGTTGGTCATTACAATTGGGATCCCTCTGAAGGCTGTCAGTGTCCTCTCCATAGACTTCCGAAACGATACCTCAACTTCTATTTCCTGAATAAATATATTGAACTAAACAAAAGTTAAGACAGACTTTGAATTATTATCGAAATTAAAGAAAATTATTCTTTCATTTTATTGCATAAAAATATTAATTTTTGAATATTTGAACTTTTTTTATATATAATATTTCAGTAAAAATAATCAAATTATTAGTTTAATTATTTCTTAAAAATAAGTTTTTATATGAATTGAAATATAATGAAAACTATTCTTTTCATAGTTATTAAAGATTTAAATCAATGAAATTTTTAAACAAATTTCAAGTTTTGATTCAAAACTTTTGAACAAAAAGCGATTTCATTAATATTTGATCGAAATTTAGAAAAACTTTATTTTAAAATAATTAAAATTAGAGTAGTTTTGGTTTGTGTCTCAAACTTTGAAAGAAATTTCATTCATTTATCTATTCAATACTCAATCAATTTTATGATACTTTTGCTAATTCTTTTGATTCAAAAGTTTTAATAATTTTTTGAATTCCTTTATAATGAAAGTTTAATTTAAATCTAAATTAGATTTTCAAAGATTAAAGAAGTTATAAACGGTTTTTATAAACTAATAGTTATTCATAAGTTTTTAAATATTTTAAATCAAATGATTTAAATGAAAAGATTTGAAATTAAATTAATTTATATAAAAACAAATTTAACGGTAATTTGTGTGCAAACATAAAGTAATATAATTTTCATTTGTATTCATATAATTCAAAATGATTTACAAAATGAAGTCAATTATTATATGTATTTTCATAATCTCTTCAGTGATAGCCATCGATAACCAAATATACAATTCTTATCAAAGATTATGTGATCCCAATCTTAAGATCTTTAGGATCTCAGATACTCTCAAAAGCCATACCAGCGGTCGAACCGATGATTACTGCGACCATTCATTTGGACTTTACTTAAATAAAGAGTTTTGTAGAGATAACGAAACCAGAAGTTTCAGTGCCTTCTTCTCAGACGAAGACCAATACCTCTATATTTACGTTAATCCGGATTTGAAAGAAAAAACGAGTTTCAATGAAAATGAAACGAATTGGGTTTCACTTGACTACAGTAATTTGCATCTAGGACAATTACACAATCAATTTAAATATCAATTAAAAAATTCTTTGTTTGTTCTATGGATTAAAGAGAAGACAAGAGAGGGTTCAGACATTTTCTATAAAATTGATTACATCTCAAACACATCGAAAAAGTCATTCGTAACCGAAAAGCTCTTCCGAAATGATATACAGATTATTCTGAGTGATTGGAAACAAGAAGTTTTGAAAATAAGTTTTGAGCCAAAAGTTGATACATTTCACAGGATTTCAATAACCGATTCTTACCTTATATTATGTTTCCAAAGAGGATATTCTGGATATTTTGATTCTAAGAAAACCAATTGTAAACCTTTGGAAACAAATCAAATAATAAGATGTGTTTGCGATAAGACATACGAAGAGTCTCTGAACGTAATTTTCATTATATTATTCTTTGCGGTGTTTATAATTGCGATCTCCAAATCTCTGGCGGAAGCATTAATACCAGAAAAAGATAAAATTGAGCGGACATTGTTTACTATACAACACAATTGTGGAGCAAATGATTATAAATACAAATATGAGTTAACTATTCGTTTGTCAAAACATACCATAATGGTATTACCATTGATTTCGACTTAACAGATGTGACCGTCGATATTGAGTCACTCATAATGACGAAAGTGTTGGTAATAATAATAATAATTTAAAATTGGATTTTATATTTAAATTGTTTTATGGTTTTTAGCGCCAAACTATAGATTCAAAGCCATAGTTCTGGAGTCTAAACCTGTAGTCGACATAACATTAATTATGCTTCGATTGACAAAAATGCCAGAACTTAAAAAAGTTCAGTGCAGTCATTCAGGAAGAGCTGATGGAAAGATCTGTCTGTTAGGCATCAAAAAGAAGGGTTTGGTCGGAGACTATCACCCAATAGAGTGGTATACGATTTGCAAAAATATTTATAGAAATCAAAGACATTTTAATATCAAAAAACATATCCACGAACAACAAGTGAGTGAACCTCAAGACAGTCCCTTAAACAACATATCCTGCAATCAAATGAATTTACAATTCCTGGACGTAGTCTTCATTCTGTTTGTGAGCACTTCAGTCATTCTTTTCGTTTCCACAATATTTCAAATAAAATTAATAGAAACTGTTTTCTGGGAAATGTTAACAAAAGTCATAATCACTGCCATTTTGGGAACAATTTTTATATTTTTATTCGTTTTGTTTCACAAATTCATTATTTTATCCCAAATGAGACAACGCCTGAAAATGAATTCCTCCAAAGAAAGGCTGTTTTCAATATTCATTTATATCTATTACATTTCATGTCTTATTCTGGCCATTGGTTTAACAGTTTATCCTGGATTTCATCGCATAACTGACACAATGTTAGATACCATTCATTGGTTTTCAATAGTATTGAGTTCTTCAGCTCTGATGACAATGTTTTGGAATCTTTGGAGTCATTCCGGAGTGTATTTTAGACCAAAGAAGAGACCGTCAGAGCAGTCGGTTTTAACTGCAAACTCAGATTCAGATAACGATAACTCCATTTAATTAATGAAAAAATTTCAGAATTTTATATTTCATTTATATTTCAAAATAAAATTTTATTTAGAGTTTATTAACAATTCTTTGAATTTAAAATATTTCAGATTTTATTTGTAAATGAATTTTGTGTTAATTTTTAAGATTTATTTTATACTAATTTGTGTGAATGCATCCCAGGGTCATTCTGCTGTTGTTTGGTTACAAAAAAAGGGTTTTATTTTTTTTGGAGGGCTTTCGGTGTATTGGGTGTCAAACGGTTTACGACGAACTAAACTTTCAAATCATAAAACAATTGCGCGATTAGTTTATGAGTCATAAACTTTATGACTTAAATTTAATTAATTTAAATTAAAACAATTATTTAAATCAAATGATTGCTATAAAAAATTCTGAAATTAAATTCGTTTAAAATTTAAAGTTTAATTAATATCAAATCAACGGTTATTAGTCTGAAAACAAAGCCATAGACTGTTATTTTAATTCATTTCATTGAAAATGATTTACAAAATGAGTTCAATTGCTTTAACTATTTTCATAATATCTTCAGCGATGGCTAATAATGATATTATAACTTTATATAACGCTTCTACGCCATTATGTCAAAAGTCCCTATTGAGTAGTATCTCAAAAGTACTCCAAGTTTTTCATCCCATTAAAGTCGGGTATGAACCGGAAGTAGATGACTCCCAGTATTCAATTGGATATCAATTCAATAAAGTTATAATTTGTGACAAATCTATTCATAACTTCGAACAAATCAGAAGTTTCAGTGCTTACCATTCAGACGACGACCAATACATTTATATTTATGTTAACCCCAGAGTAATAGAGGGAACGAATGTAGTTTCAGTGGAGTACAATGACCATGGTCAATTTAAGAAACAATTTCAATTACAAAAATCATTGTTTTTTCTATGGATTAAAGAGTCGCCTCAAACAAGCAGTGGCTATACAATTGATTACATGTCAGATACGTCTCAAAAGTCATTTACTATCAAAAATCTCCCCCCAAATGGTATGGAGATTATGCTGAGTGATTGGAATCAAGGTTTATTGAATATAAACTATGAACAAACAAACGCATTTCCAGCTAAAATAGATAACTCTTACTCTATATTCTGTTTCCAAAGAAGTTTTAAACATCACTTTAAAGGTCATGGCTGTAAACCTGTCGAAAGAAATCAGAGAATCAGATGTGAGTGTAAAAAGAGTGACGAAGAACTTTTAAACCTATTTTTGATAATAATATTCATCGGAGCGTTTATGATAGCAATCGTCAAACCTCTTATGGATATCATATCACCAGAGAAAGAAAGAACTAACGGAACAACTTTTGCTTTACATCACAATTGCGGTAACAGTTCTTTCAAATATAGGTATGAAATGACTATTCGTCTGTCAAAACACACTCTTGACTTCAACTTAGAAGATGTGACCATTGATATTGAGTTCTTCACTCATCACAACGAAAGCATTGGTAATAATAATAATAATTTATACTTTGATTTATATTTATATGTTTTTATGTTTTTAGCCCCAAATTTTAGATTCAAAGCCAAATATCTTGAGACCAGACCTGTAGTCGACATAACACTTAATATGTATCGATTGACGAAAATGCCTGAACTAAAAATAGTTCAGTGCAGTCATTCGGGAAGAGCTGATGGAAAGATCTGGCTGTTAGGCATTAAAAAGAAGGGTTTGTTTGGAGACATTCACGACATCGAATGGTACAAAATTTGCAAAAGTATTTATAGAAGTGAAAGACACTTCAATATGAAACGACACAATCCAGAACAGATGGCCACCGAAGCAGAAGAGATTCCAGTCAAGGATATGTCCACCAATCAAATAAGTTTAGCAAAACACGACATAATCTTCATTCTGTTTGTGAGCACTTCATTCATACTATTTCTCTCGACTATATTTCAACTAAAATCAATAAAAAGCGTTTTCTTTCAAATGTTGGCATCGATTCTAATCATTACATTTTTGGGAACAGTTTTTATATTTTTATTCGTTTTGCTTCAAAAGTTCATTATTTTATCCCAAATGAAACAAATTGCAAGAATGAATTCAAACAATGAAAGGCTGTTCAAAATAATACTTAATATCAATTACATTGGATTTCTTATTCTGGCCATTCTTTTCCTTATTTATCCTGGAATTAAACGATCAAATGACACGACATTAGATGTCTTTCAATGGTTTTCAATAGCACTTTCCTCGTCAGCTCTGATGACAATGTTTTGGAATCTTTGGAGTCATTCCGGAGTGTATTTTAGACCAAAGAAGAGACCGTCAGAGCAGTCGGTTTTAACTGTAAACTCAGATTCAGATAACGATAACTCCATTTAATTAATGAAATTATTTCAGACTTTTATATTTCATTTATATTTCAAAATAAAATTTTATTAATTAATAATTATTAGTAGAATTAATAAATAGTCGATTGATTACAGATCTGTATAATTCCCAAAATATAGACATAAAATAGAGTCACTAAAAATTGGTTTGTAATACAAACTTTGTATTGGAAACAAAATACCGTTCCTCGACTATGAATAAGTAAGATATAGTTTTCTATGTCTTACCCGTAAGTTTTTTTTATATTAATCGCAGTTATTAAAGAAATGAATGTTATGGTTGAAATATGTATGGAAAGCTGAACAAGAATCTGTAATCAGTTTTGGCGCATAAATCATACATTTTTGATGCTAAGACCAGAGGGTTTTGACATGCTCAAATTAAAAGTAAAGTTTGAGAACTGACCATTTGATGTCATTTGAATAAATCATGATATGATTACAAAAATTTAAGAGAAAAAATTGAATATAAATTCAATTATGAAAATCAGAGGATTAATAGTTTATTAAAATTTATTTTTATCAACATGGTATTTTTGAAATTTTCTAGATAATTGTCATAAGTTCAACATAAATTATAAATGAAAAGTTCAGTCTGAAAATTAAAGTTGGAACCCTGTGTGCTAGGACATTTTAAAAATTGATAGCCTTATGTTAAAAATCAAAAATTTTCTTATGAGACTTAATGATCGCTTACATGATATTAGATTTGAAAAATGTATTTAAACTTTAAGCTATAATTGACATAAAGTCTATAAAATCAATATATAAGTAGTTTTTAAATCATT
>JAQFZL010000537.1:0-15055 GCA_034695685.1 Galumna lanceata
TTTATATCAAACTTTAAATATTAATTAATGTAATTAAGCAATTTTACCATGATAAATATTATATCAATTTATTTTAATAATCTAAAATTTCAAATAACCTTGCTCATTGAATATAACTATCAGCAGATAAAAGGCCAAAACTGATTAAAAACAATTGAAATGTAATATAAAAACCTATTTTTCAAACATAACTAAAGAATTATTATTAATAGACTTAACAATAAAAATATAATTAATTATAACTCATTTGAGAATTAATAAAAAATATGTCATCATTTGACTGACATATCATTTATTATTTTATTTTATTTAGTTTTTATGGAAACACTTTATATTAGTTTCAAATAATAGTTTCTCTTATTTTGTGAAAAATATAATAAAACTTATGATAAAAACATTCTTTTAGTCATATTTTTTTGTATAAAATATTTTATTTTGTGTTTAGTTTTGAAGAATATTTTTTTTTGTGAAAATGAGCCGAAAATTCAGTGGTCAGGGCGTTGATAACCCCACTTATGACACTTATGAGCCAAAGGCTAATTCCGAGATCATATTAACTAATATTAAACGAATTTCAGGTCCGGTCCTCGAAAATGACCGCAAAATTCAAGTGATTTCAACCAAACCTATTGTTAAGTCCGGCAGACAAATGAGTGTTGTGGCCGAACCCGTCTCCATATCCTGGCATAACGTCGATGTGTTTAGTCATCCCTCTCAGGGACTCTCCTCCTGTTGTAGACGACAGCAACAAATACCACCAAGGCAAATCCTCAAAAATGGTTTGGAAACCACTAATTGAACTTGGTCAATTAAATTGTTTTTTGCTTGTTTAGTCAGTGGTCGAGTTGAATCAGGACAGCTCTTGGCGATTATGGGTGCTAGGTGAGAAATTTGTATTTTCAATCTATTGACTATTTAATAAATATAAAAATGCCCTAGGTTGTTTAAAACACTATAAATTATTAAGAATTCTTTTAAAATGGAATTTTGACTTAAAAATATTTGCAAGATTAAATTTACTAACATTTTCATATCCTTTGATATAAATGGTTGTAATTTTGATAAATAACAGGAATTTCGATAAAATAATCCAATGATTAATCCATTTATTGATAAAAACTCTAATAAAGTTGTAATTGGATTCACTTTTGTTTGATTTCAATGTCAACACAAACATTATTCATTTGACTTTCCCCTAAATGAGCTAGTTACTATACATGGCAATTTGAGATTTCTGTGTACTTATCGGTTTACTTTCCGTTATTAATCATTACTTAATTCTGTACTTAATTTGGAAGGAAATGAACACAGAATGGAAATGAATGAGGAAATAGCTATTTTGCAAGATCATTTTCACATATTTTGCTAGATATTTGTTAATAACTATTAAATTTGTTTATCAGTGGCGCTGGAAAAACAACTTTAATGAATGTATTGACTCAAAGAAATCTGACAAATCTTGAGGTTAAGGGCTGTGTCAAAGTGAACGGCATGTTAGCCGATGCCAACACCATTACCGCACTGTCCGCATACGTACAACAGGACGACCTTTTCATAAGCAAACTGACAGTTAGGGAACATTTGAAGTTTCATTCGAGGGTCAGAATGGATGAGTTGATCGCTGACGACACTCGCAATAAACGTGTGGAACAAGTCTTGCAAGATGTTAGTCAACCATTATATCTGTTGACCATATTAATAGTAACCATGTTCATTTTATATTAAATAGTTAGGTCTGTCTAAATGTGCCGACACTTTGATAGGGAAAGCAGACGATGTAAAGGGAATATCCGGTGGAGAGAAGAAGAGATTAGCCTTTGCTTCAGAAGTAATTCATCTTTTTTTTCAATTAAAGTCTGAATGTTTTTTAAATGGATTTCCTTCGAAACAGTTATTAACGAACCCTTCAGTGATGTTCTGCGACGAACCGACGAGTGGTTTGGACTCATTTATGGCTATGAGTGTTGTGGAAGTGCTGAGAGATATGGCGATGTCGGGCCGTACTATCATTTGTACAATACATCAGCCATCGTCCGATGTGTTCGCCATCTTTGATCAGCTCCTCCTTATGGCCGACGGAAGGGTCGCTTATTTGGGAAAACTGAGTATGACTTTAAACAATAGGTATTCATATGTTATGAAAAATATCCTTTAGATGAAGCGTTGGACTACTTTTCACATCTAGGCTTCCATTGTCCGAACAATTATAATCCAGCAGATTTTTATATCCAGAATTTGGCGGTAATTCCCGGAAAGGAAGAGCAGTCCAAGAATACTATCATGGTAATTTAATAATTTTCACACCATTACTAACAACTCTTTTAATGCACAGTTCATATGTGATAAGTATGCGGACAGTCCTTCAGCCAAAGAGTTAAATACTGAACAAACCGGTGATGAGTTATATACCAAAATTAAAGGACGGGTCAAACGGTCTGTTTATAAGACTAATTGGATGATACAGTTCTGGGCACTCCTCTGGAGGTCATTCATATCGACATTAAGGGAACCGATGATAACAAGAGTTCGCATCACTCAAACGGTGGTATGAATTACATAACTTGAAATTAATTGATTTAACAAGATACTTTGTCTTTTGCCAAGTTTGTTGCACTCTTACTCGGGGCCATTTACTGGCAAATTGAACTGGATCAGTCAGGGATTATGAATATAAACGGAGCGCTTTTCCTTTTGCTAACAAATTTGAATTTTCAGAACGCCTTCGGAGTCGTTAATGTAATCAATGGATAACTTTTCTAATCAAACAATTGTAAAACCTTTGCTTTTCCTCATTTGTCAGACATTTTGTGTGGAATTACCGATATTCTTGAGAGAACACAATAACGGCATGTATAGAGTCAGTGCCTACTTCTTGTCAAAAATGTTGGCTGAGGTCTGTTCCCATTATTAATGGTTTAGAAGTGACGTTAATCTTATTCTTTGTTTGTGGACAACAGTTGCCGACATTCCTAATGATACCAATCATTAATGTCTCGATCTATTACTGGATGGTAGGACTCAATCCAGGTTTCGCACAGTTTCTCTGGTGTTTACTCATCAGTGTTTTGATGACTACCAGTGCCTGTAGTTTTGGTAATATAGAAAAAGTTACCTTGTTCATGTCAAGTATTTTAACCATGCCACTATTACCAGGTTATTTCGTTTCATGTGTGAGCAGCTCAGTCACAATGGCACTTGCTTTGGGTCCACCCATAATGGTGCCCATGCTCATTTTTGGCGGCTTTTTCCTCAACAATGGGTAAAATATATGCTTAAGAATTCACTAATTAATTGACCATGGTTGTTTATTAAAGTTCTGTGCCTGTATATTTCATCTGGCTAAAATATATTTCATGGTTTTATTATGCCAACGAAGCACTGATCATAAATCAATGGCATAATATCGGGGACATCTCCTGTCCTATGAGTGTGAACACCAATGTTACCAATAATAGTAATTCAAGTCATGTAATGACACACTTGTGTATACCCGACGGAAAGGCAGTCATTAAAACACTTAACTTCAATGAAGACCACTTTTATGTGGATATCATCGCACTATTGTGTATAACTCTAGCGTTCAGACTATTGGCTTATTTTGCGCTTCTGTTGAGATCAAGAAAGCGGTGAATTACTTATTTGTAGACATTTTTTAAAAAATATAATTTATATAAAATTTTAATAAAATTTTAATTTATTTAATAATTTTTAATTTAATTCAAATGTATTTCTAATATATTGGACACTATTTGTCTGACCCATACTTTGTTTAAATAAAGTTTTGTCTAAAAAATGCCTAAAAGAGAAGATCCGACGGTTTACATTACATGAAAGCAGACACTTGGAGGTTATGCTCCACTGCAATGCTAAGTTGCGCTTTACTGAAATACAATTCAATACAATTCAATACAATTCAATACAATTTTTTTTTCGGTTTTCCCGTCTTTTCCCGAATTTTTTATTATTATTATATGATAGAGAATAATCATTTATTACTACTGTAAAAATTCCACATTGTGTCAAGTTGTGTCATTCCATCTAGGCAAATTCAAAGATTTATATCTCTACCTTCCATGTATTCTCTATGACTATATAATTTGCTATACATTACCAACTTTACACTATCGGACGGGCTCTTTTACTTAATATTCATTTGACTCGCAATCTATTGTGAGCTAACCTTAAGAGGAGAGAAAATAATTTAAACGAAGAGAAAGTCTTTCTGGGATACAATAACTTTCAAATTAGGACAAACCGAGACGTTTTTATTTATGCTAATTTCACTTTCAAAATGAACTTATTGTATGTAAAATCAATGGAAACAATATTTTAGTTCATTTATCTTCTCAAAAGTCGTGATCTTATTTCTCGGCCCAAATGAACGCTTTTGCCATAAATTGGATCATTTTATCACAAATAAGACAAAACTAAAATAAATATAAAACCTTTCGAAACACTAGTAATGGTTGGATAAATGCAATGAAAAAAAAAAGTAGCATGGACTAATTAATTCCTTACTCACAAACATTGATTTTTAGTCTTCATAAATAAAGACAAAATAATTTGTATTACATCTATGAGTCATATAAATATAATTAAGTAATTTTAGAGACGAATTTAGTGTCCAATAGAATAACAGTTAAACAGAATTTAAACAGTGTCTAAACCCTCTAAACTGGATCATTCATTACTTGACATTTTTCCAGGATATGTTAATCAACATATTAGAGAACTCTAAGAAAATATGCAAATTATGTGATTAACTTATGATTATATTAAATAAATTCAAAACAAATGCGTTTTCCATAAATAAAAATTTGTTTAACAAAACTGTATAAAAACGTGTGCGGATACCAGTCCTTCAAAAACCTGATTGAAAGACAAAATTTATCTGAAATAAACGCCCAAAAAGTTTTCCAAAATTGACTTATAATAAGTTCGAAGAATAATATCTTTCAATTGAAAAAAAACCCTTTGATTTGTTGTGAATAAAACATAAAAGTCTTTTCAATAAATTCTTCAAAATAAACACAAACTTATAAAACCAAAAAGTTGTTCAGTATATCCTTGAAAGGGCCAAGAGTATAATTATTATATACATTTTTTATAGTATTTGAAAGAACATTTGAAAGACCAGAAGGCGAGTAATTCCCCTAAAAGTTAAAGAATATAATAACTAATCTAAAGGAGAAAACAAAAGAAATAGTTTTTGAGACAAATTTTTAAAACTTATTTAACATAAAAATTAATGTATTTTACTCTTCAATGATATCATTATATGGTCAGTGCCTTCAAAAGGAAATGAGACGACTGTTGTCTGTCTCTTAAAGTGTGTGATCGCTATAACAACACGTTTGAGAAGAAACACAAAAGAAGATTAAATAATAAGAGAGAGGAAGAGACCATATTTTTTTTTAAAGACAAATGAATGGATAAGTTTTTATCCATTTTTATTATCACTGGAGTGTGAATTGCGGCCAATTTTAGTATAAGATTGCAGTTATTACTCTAGCAATTGACCACTAGTACTGTCATAAAAAGCTTTGTTTAGTTGAGTTATTTTCAAATAAAATTATTTTTAAACTTGAAATGAATTATCAAAAAGACATTGTCTTCAAAATTATGGACAGCTTTTCTCTCAATGATATTTTAAATGTATAGAAATGAAAGGAAATGTTTTTCTACAAACCATTAATAGAAAGTATTATTCATTGAATTGTGAAAAGAGTTTTCCCCCATTAATACCATTGAATTATAATAAAAAACTGATGAAAAACTTGTCGTTATCTCAAAGGCATTCAAATTAATTGTTAATAATTTCAAAAATGTAGGTTTAATTGAATCAAATGAATTGATATAAATTTCAATTAATTTCTAGCAATTAATTTGAAGGCATAAGTTATTATTCAAAGAATATTTCATGAATATAAGATCGATAAAAATGTTTACTAGGTTAAATTATGACAGATAATATAAAGAAATATATGAATTTAATCACTTTTAAGTATAATAAATAAAAAGAGTTAATTAATTTTGATTGAATCCATAATTAGAATTTGATAGAGTCTTACCTCAATCGATACGTCAACAAACAATAAGACTATAAATAACTTATTATTGAAATATAGTATAAAATTGAAGGCTTTTTCATAATATTTGAAAAAATAAGAGGAAAGTTATCGATCACTAAAAAGAAAATTATATAAATAGTAAGAAGTCTTTAGAAAGTAGTTTTTGAACTTTTATTAGGATTATAATGAAGTCCTTAAAGCGAAGAACAGTTTTATATTTTGCAGAAAATTACAGAAATAAAAGTCAAGTCTGAGACGAATCCATTCCATGATTTAAGACAAGTTTGAACACAGGATTAATTTTATTGTTTTTTTCTGTCGATTATTTTATGAATAGAAATGAATTGGAATAATCGCTAAATAAAAGTGCAAAAAATGTGACAGAATTTCAATCAATTGCAGACTCACTGAAAGCAATGTTTGCGAACAAATCAATAAATCATAGGAATGGGTTTTAGTCGGAAATATCTGAAAAACACATTAATAAGTAATGATTGCATCCAAAGAAATGTGAAAACATTAATAAATTATTCGCCAAATCATTAAAAGTTGACTCAACTCATAAGACACATATTTGCTAATAAAGAAATAGCTCTCCAGAGATAAACTGCCGCACATTTCATAAATTTTTTGACACTTATTTCAAAGTCTGGAATAAAATCAATTTTTCTTTATTACACCGTTTTTTCAAAAAAAGATACCAAATAGTGTTTCTCTTCCGTATTCAAAACCTATTCCTTTATTTACATTATTCTCAAAGTTTGGATAAGAAATGTTTGAGAATTTCTTTGAGTAAATTTAATGACTTTTTTATATCTAGAATTGATGTAATTAACGATAAAAGTAAGAATTGTATTCAATTGTATATATTTGTGGACAATAGTATTAGATAGCAATTATTCAATTGTCAATAACTCAAACATTAATAAAAGATTCATTGAATTCTTTGTTCAAAACTAAAATCTAATTTCACTTTCAATGAATTCAAATAAAATGAATGATAATTCAAATAGAAATTTGACCATAAATTGATTGACACAAATGATGAATCAATTTTCAAGTTTTTGGGAAGTTTTTTCCGGATAAACAGTTGAATCAAAACATTTAATAAGCGATTATTCGGGAATTTCTGTAAAATCATTGTTTAAAAGTATAGAAACACAGTGTGTGACAGTCGATGACTAAACATATTCAAGTAATCTGTGTTTCCGATGAAATCACTGATCAATTCATACCTTTTGGCTATAATTAATGTATTTTGAAGTTTTAATAAAAAAATGATCTAATCATTTGAATCAATTGAAATTCTATACTGAATAGCAAAGACGGCACAGTTATTAAGTATCATTTGTGCGCCAAAAATAAATCTTCAAAAATGTTACGCATAATAATAATAACAATAATTAAGTACTAATAAGTACTACAATTTAAAGCCGATATTCAATTAAAATGAAGATTAGATAAGACTTGAAAACATAAGAATTTGAGCACATATTTGATTGAAGGATTCAATGCCAGCACCGGATACTTGAAATTTAAAGTTTAAATTTAAATGGTTAATGAGAGCTAACAAACTTACAAGTTTAAGATTGATTGGAAAATATATTTCATCATTTTTTAGAAACATTTTTAAAGATATCAATAATAATTCAATTACTGTTTGGCATAGATTTGAATAAAACATTGAATCTTAGCCTACATTCAAAAAGGAGTGAATTAATACAATTATTTCAAAACATATTTAGTTTTGTATCGAAAATAATTATTCTTTAAAACCACAATTGAATTGAATTGATATGATTTTAATCATAGGTTTTGAAATTTACTAACAATTGATTCAAATAATTAATGAGAAACAAAGTGACGAATGATTTATCAATTAATAAGTGAATTAATACAACAAAATTGATCTAACCTTCAATTTGGAGTTTAAAAACATACTTTAAATGTATAACTGATGTCGAGTCAATGCTGAACTAATGGTGAGCCAAATGGTGAGCCAATGGGCACAGTTTTATTATTAGGTACACAAAGGCAATCACTGGATCTCAAATTAAATCACTTAAATCAAGTAAAAACTTGAAGACCTCGAGTGACAAAACTATTAAAGAATTTCTGACGATTTTTATTCTAAAAATTACTCCAAAATTTCAATTTTTTTTTCAAAACTTGAGTTTAATTCAAAATAATTTCAGAGAAGAATATATTCGTGGAGAAAATGATAAACAAACAAGTTTTACATCCGATCATTATTTTCAATGAAAGTGTCGCTCAGACTTTCATTTGAAAACTAAAATCTTTCCCTAAAAATATCTTTTGGTTACAAAAATATATGATTTGATTGTATGGATGAATGAAATTCAATTGATTTGATGACAAACCATTGAAAACATAGAGAAAAAAATTATTCACATTTGGTTCGAGAATAGTCTATGAACTAAACATATGCCTTAGAATCAACTGAATTTCAATTGTGTCGGAATATAATCGCAAAATTTTATTCGTCCAAACAATTATTGACACGAAAGTCAATTTGTGTTAACAATAGCTTTGAATTCGTGACAAATTAAATAATAGCCAATTAAGAGCTCCTAATCTAACACTAATTTATTGCAAACATTTATCATCTTTTGATTTGGAAAATAATTTGAAAAATTTTAGTGAAAAAAAGTTATTATTATAACTATAATAAAACTTTTATACATTTTGTAATAAAACATTTTTTTCAAATAAATCTCATAAATTTTAAATTATTCACTTAAATAATCATGGTAATTGTTTGTCTTGAAGACTCGACCCTATTATATGTAAATTAAAAATAAAAAACTTTAAAATAATGGGAAATATTTTTTTTAATTTGAATTATAAATTATAACATTATATCTGTTGTTTAGTTTAACTTTATATTAAAAACAATAATTAAATTTGATTAGCATTTAATCTCTGAACAGATTTTAAGTATTTAATAAGATTTCGAAATACGAATTCATTTAATATTTAATAATTTGATTCAAAAGAAAAGTTAAGTCAATGCTATTAATTAAATTCAAAAACTTTTGCCGACGAATAAGCAAACAAAAACGAATCCAATTGAAAAAAATAGTGCAAGGCACTTCTTATGAGCACTATCACGAAATTAGGTAATTCAATAAACTTTTGGTTTTCATGAGATTAAGTCGTCATAACTCTTAACTCCTTTTTATGATTAATGGCAAGAATTTGAAGAGACTTTCAATTAATTTCCTTTTGGAAAGAAAAAACGCTCAAACAAAGGAAGAATACCTTTTTTTTATCCGAAGAAATTCCCGAAAACTTTTTCTTTTTTAAATTTATTGAGTTCTGAGTTTCACTTTTTCATTGTTAATTCACAAGAAAATCATGTTTTGGTTTATGTTATAACTCGGAATCACTTTCTCATCTCATCTAAAACTTACTTTAAAAGCAATTTTGAAAACAATTTCAAGAAAATGTTGAAAATCGTGTGAAAACACTAAATCACATTTAACTGAGTTATGAAAAAAAAAGTTTAGAAAAAAATCATAATTTTGTCTAAAAGAACGTAAAGTAAAACTTATTAACAAAAAGGGCTATTAAACCGTTTTGGTGTTTGGGTGCACTGACTGTTCCCTCGGCTTCACTCTAGTTATCATCGTTTTTGTCTTATTTTGTGTTAAACATAAGTAAATAAAAAATATATACAATTTTAGACTATTTTGCTTTTACGACACCCTTTCGTGTTTTGGGAGACAAAATCACTTTTCTCTCACTCTTTCAATCACTTAATAAATTACTATTTTTATGGATAAAATTAGGCCAAAAATATTTGTTACTTTTAATGAAAATCGCTTTTAAAGCAAACAATTTAAAGAAACCAATAAAATATTCATAATTAAGGAAAAAAAGTAATGAAAATATTTATTTTTTAATACCAATAGAAAGCCATAGAAACCCATTATTTCCATATAAATATAATAAATATATAAAAATAATTGAGTGCTATAAGTGGTGACAAACCATTTAATTTTTTTCTCAGATTTATTTATGTATTAAATTATTTATGCAAATCATTTGCCAAATCTTTTAAGCAAAAACGAGGGATCGGCAGATATAATCTGAACCCCTTTTCCTCAAACTATTTTTGGACAAATATTTTGAGAGTTTAAACAAAGTTCTCAAAACGTTTTAATATTATTATAAACTTTACTTTAATTTAGTTTTTAAAGGATTTTCATATTAGGAAGAAATTGTGTGACCATATCTTCCATGTGCTTAAGGGAAGGACACAGACGAGGATATTCTATACGAAATAAGGCTATATTTATAATGAAAAGCAGACTTTTAATTCTTATCTTATCTAAGAAAGTAATATATTATAGGTAGGCATGCTTAGAAAGTACCCTGGTCATCCTTGAAAATGAAAATAAGCTACATATCATTAATGTGTTGACAAAAAAATGGTATTTATCTGAGAAATCTCTAAGTATTTCTATTTTTATATAACTCTGAGATTAAAATAAAAAGTTTTCAAAAAAGAAAGCTTTAAATGGTTTAAATAATCATAAGTTTTTAGTTTTTTTAAGCATTAGATGAATAGTAATGAGAAAAACACTTAATTAAAATTTTAATTATTTTCTAATCAGACAGAGTTGTGACTGTCATTAGATTGCATTTAATTCAGTTTTAATTTATAAGAGAACAATATGTTAAAGAAATCCAGTTTTTAATAAGAGAAACACTTTCGTGTCTTAATTGTCATCGATTATTATTCATTACTCATTTTAGTTTAATATTTTTACTCTAATTATTCAAGTTTTGTATACCAGTTAAAATTAAAACTAGATTATTCTTGATAAATTTTCCTGATTTTAATTGTGTCGATTGAAATTCACGAACGAATTTTAATATCAAAGGAAGTGATGATTAAATCGGAGTCAGAGCTCATATATTAGAGTATATTTTTAACGGTTCTCTCAATTATTCCTTAAACCGACCGTTAGTTTCTTTTTATGGAAAAAATGCTAAATTTCAGGAACTTAAACAAGAAAACAACAAATCATAGCACAGACTAAAGTTTACATGACTTCAAGACACGTCTTTACAGAACGAATTGTTGGCTTAACTTTTGTGTTAGAAAAAAAAACTCCCAAAATATTGATTATCTGATTTTAATGTTATATTTTCACAACAAAAACATATTTTCATACAATTTTCAGATTTAAAAGTGAAAATAAAAACTTTAGAAATAATTCCTTACCTCTTATGAAGTGTTGCTCATATGTAAGACATTTTTATACTTAAATATCAATGTTTTTACAATTAGTCGACGAATAAAAATTTAAAGATTTTTTTTTTGAGAAAAAGTTCATTAAAAACTATAATTGATCTCAAAATTAGTTAAGTATTGAATGATTGGATCAATTAAACAACTTTTAACGACGAACTCAATGATGAGATTAACTAAATTCTGAGTTTAACGTAAAACTACAGAAATCTAATCTCACACTTTATTTACTGCAAAACAAGTCGGCATCAAATCTGACCACAACTGGAGTCAGTTCTTCCCTTCAGATTATCAGACATAAACACAGAATGAGAACCTCTTGAGGAGAACTTCAGCTCTGGAGCATAGAGTGGAGAGCATAGAGCTGAGGCACACCAAACAAAACTACCTTGAGTTCAACTTTTCTCTCAACCAATAAAGAGCTTAGGAATTAAGTGACGAAAATGTGTTGTTTTTTATAAAAGCATTATTAACTTATACTATAATATACTGATAGTATGAGTGACTGCGCTATACTTATATAACACAATGGCAGTGGTCAGGCAATAGTATAGCCAAGAATATATAAGCAAAGACATGATACTCATTCAATTAATCAAAATAAGATTAACCGACTTATATATAATGATAAAATCACAGCTATGAAGAGTTTACTCAAATATTTAATGATTATACTGGGGAGTATCATCTTGATCATTTTTTCAATCAATATAATATAAAAACGAAGAATATATATAATTCTTAAAATTTCCTTATTTTTTATTTATTGGATTTAAAACTATAATCAATAATAACTTTGAAGTCATTAAATGACAAATTAGTCAATAATTTTCATTTCATTTTATGCAAAATAAGTACTTTTGATATATTTTTAGCAAAATTTAGAGAAAATTTAAATAAAAATGACTATAATTTATATCAATAGAGGTTAGACTCCAACCGTTAGAGATATCAATAATCATCAAATAGTTATTAATTTATATAAATTAAATATCTATTAGTGATTTCTTAGGTTTTCCCACTTTTGTCAATCGGGTCAGACCTACAACAGAGACCCACTAATCTTATCCTTTCTCACAATCATATAATTTTCCCAATAAATGTAATCTTTCCTCAAATAATTAGGTAAGAATGGGTCCATTGGCCGGTGCTTTACTTTCATCGCACTCTTTAACAGAGATTTAGATAAATGAGTGAAAGATTTTTTTTATTAGAAAAGTTTTACATAATTTTCAAATCTTAAGACAAGAATTTGAGAAAATTATAAAAATTTTCGTTAGAAATGTTTTCCACTTATTATATAATTTAAATAATTGAATGCAAATTACAATTAAATAACTGTTGACATTGAGAATGGCTTTAATCCAGATGTTAATTAGGCTCAAAATACTATGAAATTAGATTTTGTGTGACTGAGAAAATTCCAGACCGACTGAAAAAAGTCAAATGTCGATAAAATCCCAGTTTCATTGAAATTTAGTAGCCAAGATCACTACGCTGAGACCGGACGCAAACCGGTCTCAATGAAAAGCAAACGTAAAAAAAGTCGTAAATTTAAATAATAATAAAATTTCGATTACTTTCTGCGACTGATTGACATTCAAAGAGAAACAAAAGTTATTTAAATTCTCAAAATATCTTCTAATAGATTATGAAATAGATTATTGTCATTAATAACAGAGATGGGACGGACTAATAAAGCACAGGTTGGGTCACAGGGGGGCACAACAGGGCATAACTTGGGTTCAAATTCTGTTTAAGTGAATCTTGAAAATCATGAAAAGGAAAATAATCGATCAGAAACTTAAGGAATAATATCACGAAAAATGTTTATTATTTTATTCCGTTTTGAAAAGAGAGTTCTCCCAAAATAAAAGTTCATTTATTAAACCCCAGATCCTAAAACACGAAGTTGTGGCCCATCCCTGGTTTTAGATTTTCAAATTACAATCAAATAAGTGTCGAAGTCATCAGCAAAGGCTTCAGTAAAGATAGTGTTGGATGGCGTGACTCGTCTTAAAAGTTGATAGCATTGTCATCATTAATGAACTGATGGCTAAAATCGGTTTCTAATAGTAAAAAGTTGAACAAAGATTCAAAAGACATTTAATATGAATTAATGAAAATCAAAAACATTTCTATCGATTCATTGAATCATTTGGTATACATTGCGATGACTTTCACTGATTTGAATAAAAACAAGGATTACTACCAAAAGAATTTTGCTTTATTTTTCTCTAAAAAAATTGAACCATTAATTAATGAAACATTGAATGAGAAATAATATGAGAAGGTTTACACATTTGATTGAAAATAATAAAAAAAATAATATCATTACATCGAAAAGATTAAATTCTTGGATTAGAGTTATGGGAAAACCATTGAAGAAAATCATACAAAAACAGTTTAAGCGAATTATAAGGAAATTTAGGAATAAAGACATTTTTTCGTGACTTCATCTCAAATAAAGTGTGGAATTGTTTCACTAAATTCTCTAAATATAAAAAATAAGTATAACTTATGAATAATTGTTTAAAAAAAAGTTCTCAAATTAAGTAATAAAATATTCGTGAATAGTGTCAGGAAAGGTAAGGGAAGCAAAAAACAAAAGTTTTTTTTAAGTAAATAAGTGTTGGGCTCACACTTAGAGCCAAACGAAGTTTATTCACAATTGATTTCAACTGACGACCTGATTATGACATATTCATTGGCTTAAATCAGATTAGTTTTGAAGACATCAAACAATAGTAATGACACACATTTTTAGAGAATAACTGAAGGCAATTATAATTAATATTTTGTGGTTTTTTCCCTCCAAATCTTCTCAATAAGAAAAAGTTAAACAAAATTATCAAATGACTGGACTCTTATCAAACATTTTGATAAAAGACTCAAATTTATTTAAACTCATAATAATTGGGGAAAACTAACAGAAATCAGTATAATTCCTACATTTATTTGATAATCACTTATTAAAACTTGAGGTCTTTAAGACAATGTCAATAAACTTAATTAAAGTGTTTTACTAATGAAGAAACAAAAGTAACAAATGAAAGAATGAGCAAGGCAATGGCTTGCCTTTTCGAGAGAACATTAATTAGTTTAATAATTATTGTGTTCACAATTGGTGTCACCCTTTCCTTCGAACAAAAGCCTAATATAGTAATATTAGTGGCCGACGACTTGGGCTGGTCTGATGTTGGCTTTCGCTCCAATCAGTTGCGAACCCCAAACATCGATACTCTGGCGGCCGACGGAATCATTTTAAATAATTACTATACGTCTCCAGTTTGCAGTCCCAGCAGATCAGCTCTTTTATCTGCCGTTCATCCGATCCATACGGGGCTACAAAACTATGTCATAATAACATCTGAACCCTATGGGATGCCATTGGATGTAAAGCTATTACCTCAATATCTGAAGGATTATAACTACGCCACACATGCAGTCGGTTTGAATAGATTATGAAAATAATTAAATATTTATCAATAATTTGGAATAAAAGAGGAGAGACTATGATTGAGAAAAATAAGTGTAATACAGATAAACCTCCAGTACGTCAACCGCTCGGGACTAAACATTTAGTTGACGTTATAGAGGGGTTTCCATAATAGGGGTACAAAAATCATATAAAAATTTTTATCGGGTCCTAGAAATCAGTTGAAGTTATAGAGGGGTTTCCATAATAGAGGGATGACGTACT
>JAQFZL010000538.1:0-15050 GCA_034695685.1 Galumna lanceata
GTTAAATTTATTTTATGAATGAATGTTAAAAATGTTTTATTTATTTTTATTGTTTTATTAAAAATACATATTTTAAGAAAATTTAGTGAATATTTCAATGAATCATAAATTGTATGAAATTATTCTAAAATTTCGTAAACGTTTTCTCCATTTTCTGGTAACGACTGTTCGTAATCGGATTCAATTACATCAGAAGCTATTTCTTTATTATCTGTTAATACAATATGTCTGATAATTGGATCGTTGACTTCACCAGATTTCTCTTTATTTAAACTCATTTGTCCAGTACTTTGTCTTTCATTTTGTCCGATATTTTGTTCAATACTTTTGCCAACACTTTGTTCCATATTTTGTCCGACAAATTGACCGATAGTTTGTCTCATATTTTGTACAACACTTTGTCCGGTATTTTGTCTGAAATTTTGGCCAAAACTTTGTTCAGTGTTTTGTTGAACCACTTCCGGAGATTTTTCGTTTGGAATTTGTGGTAAAAACTGTGGTAAACGAGTCTTCGGCGATAACTTCTTATTACTTTCTATAATTGAATTTTTAGTCTCTATTTTTGATAGTTTTTTGCTGTCATTTGTCTTTTCTTTATATAATTCTGCGTTCAATGAATAGAATTTATGTGAATCACTGCACGTTGTGTTATACCTATTTATCAAGATAAAATCTAATTTGAGCAAATAAAATTTTAAAGCAAGGTCATTTATAATACCACCAGTTGCAAGTGAATAGTTTCTGATTAAAAACGGTTCCGTTTCCGCACAAGAATGAAATCTTAAGGTTATTATTACATAAGTGGAAGACTTGACACTTAGTTTCTTCGTCGGCGTAAAAACCTTTTGAAAAAAAGATAATTTAATTCATTTGACTTTTGGTGATGAACTGACCCGGAAGTTGTCCATTACAAGTAAACTTAGTTCGCGGTATAGCACTATAAATGGGATAATCTTTGCCTCCAATGCCACGAATATTATCATTGTCTTCATCTAAGAACTCAGTATCTTTTGCGGGCCATACAGTTATCTTTGACTGTTGTCCGACCGCACTATCGATTGTAATGCAAATGAAGATTAAAATATTGAAACAAATATTTGTATAATAAAAGCGATTCATTTTTATTACTTCGAGAACTGTTTTAAGGGAAATAAATGATTAGTGAATCCAATTGTTTAAATACTTTAGTTTTTATAAGAAATTAAAAAAGAAATCCTTTCAATAGTGAAAGTCATGATGAGATCAAAACTCGGAAATTGTTTTTTTAGTTTATTTCGTATATTTTTATATTTATTTAAAAGTTTTCTGAATGAGTTTGCAATTGATTTAACACTTATTTAACCACTTATTAATAAAATGATAAAAAGTTATTAAATGATATTAACAAGAAATAAAACCATAAATACCTTTTAAATATTCCATTAAAAAATGACATTAATTTGTTAAAAAGTTCCTTGCTAACGTCATCATAAATTATGCTTATTTTAGGAGAAATAAGTTAAATCAAAAGAGGATTAAAATAGTTTATTAATTAATACAATATTATTATTATTAAAAATAATTATTAATACCCCGTTTCAAATAAAATTTAACTAGATTAATTTCATTTTGAAATTTGGTACATTTGGTTAGGATATGCGTATGTAAAGCCTTTCGTCGTGATTCGCAAAATTTTTTATATTTATTTTTGGAGAACTGAATATTTGAAAAAAAAGCAAAAATAAATTAAATAATTTTTTTGAAACATTTGCGTTGATATCCTAATTGAGGACAATTTTATTTTCAGGGGTGACTTCAGTTCGATAATTAGGTATAGATTTAGTTTGTATTTATTGATTGACATGTTTTTTAAGTATAAGTTGAGCCATATTTGTGTCTCAACATATTTAAATGGATCAGAAAATGACTCTTCTTTTTGAAAATATTTATATTGAGTTTCTATTTTTGGATATTTTAAGGAAAACTTATTTTGAATGATCTCATGATAAGTGTTGGGTCACACCATAACAGTTCTAATATTATAATTTTATTAATAATTATTATTAGATTTTGATTGATTAAATTATTTAAATTACTTATTAGTATTATCGTGGCACTTTTCATTAATAAAGTAGATTATCAACATGGTTTAAGACTGGTTTAACCAAAAAAGGTGCTTGTTTCTAACTCGATTGACATCACAAATTGTTAATTGTTTCTACAAATAGATATCAAAACACATTAAGATTTTAGAGCAAAAATAGGATATTTACTAAAATTTGTTATTATTTGTTATTAATCGTGAAATTTATTTTTAAATTTGTTTTGAAAAAAATAAATAAAAACAAATAGAAAAACTGAGCCATCAATTATTTTTGGGAAACTATGTAATGATTTTTCATTGAATAGTTTAGAAATCGTGGAAATTCTTTTAGTAATGTTTTATTTCATTTTATTTTTTCATTTTAATTGAAACAATCGATCAAAGAATGAATAAGAAGTGGTCATAAGAAATGCTAATTTAATTTAATAATAAAATGTCCTTGCACCTTTCTGTTAGTTAATAAGGTTGAAAATGAATCACTTCTTGCATTAATCGATATCATGAATAATGAAATTTTTTGTTGAATTAAACTTTTAAATTATATTCACTTTTTATACGAATAATAAAATTTGATATTATTTATGTATTGTTTAATGAAAATTGTGGCACAGAATAAAAGGGAAAGCATAAGAAATGATTAAAATCCATTAAAAGTTTAATTTGAGTGAAACGAAAATTGAATATTTAATTAGAAAATTACCGAAAAATATAATTATTATTCTCAATGTCTTTGATATAAATTCAGTGAAATGTTTACTAATGAGTGGATTGTTTACGAAATTAACAATTAATTATCCAATTATGTGATGATTGAAGAAATAAAGTATTTCGATGAGTTTTTTTGAAGGTTTTTCGTGAGAATAAATTACTGTTTTCACCTTTTTTTTAAAAAATTCAATTAATTTATAAAAGAAGAATAAAAATTGAAATGAATTTGAAAATTGCTTTCGGAATGAATTTAAAATATAATTAATTTGTCATTCAATTCATTTCGGACTTCAATTAAACAAAACTATTCTTTAAAAGTTTTCCATTTCTTTTATAGTCACTAAAATTAGATATGATTTGAATTAAAATCAAGAAATTTAATTAAAGTTCTTTTTGTTACAATCCTTGATATCAGTCTTATATTTTATGATAAGAATTTTATCATAAGATTTGTTATCTGAGAATATAATTCATAATTATATTGAATTTTATCTCAAAACTTTTACATCAAAAAAAATGAGTAATGAATTATTAGCATAAATATATCAATATATAATCAGATCCTTGAATATAATAAAATTGTCAAGATACTTTTTTCATGTAGAATAATTTAGAAAAGCCCTTGATAATTCTATTAATGTTTAACAAAGGGATAAATAATGAATTTTTTAAGTGTTTATTATTAGACTAAAGCACAGAAGTAGGAAATAAAATAGAGTGACCAATTGTGCCTTGTTAAAATATGACCAAAGATAATTAGAATGTTGATTTGATTTATAGTTTAATCTGAAATTAATCGCTTTTTTTACCCAAAAAATATTTTTATTATATTATGGCAGCAATTGTTTGGTTATTAATCAAAGAAACGCTTATTTTTCTTAAATAAAAACAATTTTTTATTTTTTCTATTTTATTATTTATTTAAAATTTGAAAACCATTTTTCAAAAATTCTAAACTAAACTTTTAAAAAGTGATTGTCTTTAATAAAAATGAAATGAAATTATGATTTTATGCATTGATTCACTTTCACAATATGTTAGCAAAATATATGAAATGAGTTATAAAATACATTTATAATAATAATAGTTTTAAAGTGAAATATATATATAATTCATTAAAATTCAAGAAAAGACATTAAGTTTCAGCTCTAAAATTGATTTAAAAATTATTATTTATTATTATTATTATTATTATTGTTTAGATTATCGTCTTTTTCTGGTAGTTTATACAAGTCTTGGTTGAGAGCATAAAAACGGGGGGCATTCGCACAACTGACCTGTTATTCAATGAAATTAGATTTAGATTCCAATGAAAAAAAGTGATTTCAATTAATAATTTTGAAAAACAAATAAAAACTTTAAATCCTAATTAATGTTTTAAAAACGAGTTTAAGTCCTTCAAAGAGTGAACACTTTTTAAACACTTTTAAAGGACTTTTAACTAATAATTGCCTCAAATGAGTCTCAAGTAATTAAATGTAATGAAGTAATTGAGACCATACCTCATACCACCACTGACACGAAAATTTTTCTTGGTTCCAAATGGTTCCGTTGGGACAAAGGAATGAGTCCTGAACGCCACCAAATTGACACAGGTGCACTACTTGACAGGCCGTCTCTGTGTCCGCATAATAACCTTTTATATGATTTAAGGCATTTATTAAGTATTTGTCTTTATTTGGATATTGTTTTAATTGATTTACCGCTGAGGGGTTGTCGCGCACAAGAAAATGATGTCTTTGGGATAGACTCGAGAGTGGGATAATCTCTTCCGGCCTCACCAGGGATTCCGTCGGCGTCTATCAATTGTTAATTCATTTAATAGAAAATTAATTATAAATGTAAGGCAAAGTTGTTATGACTTACCGGTATCGGTAGGCAGAGCAGCCAATCCTAAATTGGCTGGTCTAGCACTCTCAGGATTTGACTGTTGTGGTGCGGGTGTTGTTCTTGGAATAGTCTGAGCATAGTTTCTCGGAGCGGGAGTGGTTGGCGCTCTTCTAACGTTATCGGGAACTCTGACATTGTTATAACTAACTGGAAGGGGACGAACTTCAGGTTCCCGCCGGATGTCCTCAGGTTCTCGAGGAGGGGGTTGTGGTTGAGGCTGTGGCTGAGGTCGTGGTTGCGGTCGTGGTTGCGGTCGTTGTCGTTGCCGAGGCTGTGGTCGTGGCTGGGGTTGAGGTTGGGGTTGAGGTTGAGGTTGAGGTTGAGGTTGAGGTTGTGGTTGATATTGTGGTTGATATTGTGGTACATTCTGAGGCTGAGCTGCATATTCTACCCCTGAAGTTAGCTGTGGCTGATTTCTTATTAAAGGTAAGTTCTGAAGAACAGGTGCCACCTGTGCTCTTGTTTCAGGTCTCAACATCTGTTCGATTTGTTTTTGAAGCATACGTTCCCTCTCAACCCTTTCTCTGAGAGCTCTCTCTTCGTCAGAATTTTGTCTCTGGAGTTGACTCCTCTGAGCGGCCAATCTTTGATTCAATTCGTTTTGATTGACATCGGGTACTCTAACAGGTGGCTGAACAGTTCGGGAGGCCACGGGTGCCGGAGGTCTACTCGCAGAACTTTGTGCCTGTTGTGCTCTCTGTCGCACAAATTCCTGAACTCTTCTATTGTGTTCTTCAATAGCTTTGAGGTCAGCCTCACTCAACGAATCCCTACTATTAATTTGAAGAGTCGGTAATCCAGAGTTGGTTTCACTTAAAACGGGAGGACTATAGGATTGGGGCTGAGGCTGATATTGAGGTTGAGATTCATATTGTGGTTGGGGTTGCGGTTGCGGTTGAGGCTGAGGTTGATATTGGGGTTGTGGCTGTGACTGAGGTTGTGGTACATATCTTGGAGTTTGTGGCGCCGGATTTGGCTGTGACTGAGACCTCACAAAACTTGTAAGTATTTCAAAGTTAGGTTCCTGTGCCGGTGCTGGCGATGGTTGAGACTGACCTCTTGGCGTTACTGTTCTGAGAACAGGATTCAAGTGAGCGGTTTGGCGCGCAGACAATTGATCATAGTTTTGTGGTGCAGGTTGTGCTACAGGTTGGTTGGTTTGTGGCTGAGCTTGGTACTGACCTGGCCCTTGATTGTTTAGTTGGGAGCGAAGAATATCCTCTCGATCCTCTTGTGGAGGAGCTCTCACTACGATCTGTCTTTGATTCTGAGCGGCTCCATTCAGTCTTTGAGGTCTTCTTCGTGGCTGATCCTCTTCCCCAGGATTATCTTCTCTTCTGGAGAGGAAAGGTTGTGATGATGGAGCCGATGGTTGGGGCACAGGACGAGCGGGAACTGGGTTTCGAGGCAACTGTGAAGGCGGAACAAATTTATACTGCGATAAATCACCAAAAAGTTCAGAAGAAGGACCGCGATTCTCGTCTTGAACTTCGAAAATGTAAGTGAATTGAGTGTTTGTGTGACTCAAAACACACAACACTCCAAATATGACACTTAAAACTCTCATATTTTCTATTACTGAAAAAAATTATGAAAAAATCGATGGAAATAATTGAGAAACTTTTCAATCAATGGTTAAAGTTTTGAAAACTTACTCTCAAATGAAAAACTTTATAAAACTATAAGACTGCTCTCAGAGTGAAGTCTTAATCACAAGAGAAGCACAGAATGAAAAGTGCAAAAAACTTCAATCACTAAAAAACGTTAAACTAATAATAATTTGAGACTTTTTTCTATCAATAGTTTTTAACGACAAATCAAATGCAACTCATATTTACAAAAATCAAGTTTTGCGGCAATCGATCGATAATATCTTTTTATAGGTATTTTCAAATTAATGTAAATATCTATTAATAAATTGACTAAACTTTTTCTAAACGCAAAACTTCTCGAGGGCTCAAAACACAAGTCGAGTCAAAAATAGTTACAATTGAGAGAACAAACCGTCGATACAAGTCTTAAAATCGGTCTCTTTTTGTTTATTTGCCGACGAATAGAGTATTTTAATAAAAACTGAGAGAAAAACAAAATAAAAGGTTTACATTATTATGACTTAAACGAAGTACAAAATAGAAGTGGATTTTTCCTGGTTTTAACAAATGCTGTTATAGTCATATATATGTCGGACCCACCTTCGGTCTGACCCACCCCTCCAGGCATTGCAGCACTAATTTCTCTGTTTGGCGATCCATCCTATCCTTCAAGGTTTATGAAATACTCGATTTCTATATAGTATTTCTTGTAATAATATATACTCTTATATAAGATGTTTGTATTATTTTAATATATAATCGAATGCCTGTCAAGAGTCAAAGGCCTCCTCCAGACCTGATCTCACTTTCTATAGACAATTCTTTTGACAACATTTTCTATTGAAAGGAATGTCTATCATTTCAAAGAATTCTTTCATTATTTGTAAATCTATTTATTTTAAATATTTGGACCAATATTTTAAACTTTCTTTTTCTGCCTTTAAATCAAATAGTTTTGTAAAATATTTTAATGATCACTCATTTCAGTTATAGTTATTCTGTTTTCTTTCAAATCGGGTCATCAATTGCTTCAAACTTGTATTCAAGAACTAATCGAATGAAAATGTAATCGATTTTTAATTTGAAATAATTGTTGAAAACTTTAATATCAGAGAAGACACTAAAAGATCTTATTTTTCCAAAAAGTCGTTCTCTCAGACATCAGACGAAATGCTTTTTTATTTATTTTTATATGAAAAGAATTGACAGGAAATTGAGGTCAATGTGGAAATCATAAAGTTTTTTATAAGACTTTAATAAAAATTGTTTCTCTTTTTTTCCTAACCTTGAAGTGAATGAAAGTTTGGAATCAAAAGAATTACATTAAGAATAACAGAGAAAATTATTTCAAACTTTTCTTAATTAAAAGAATTCAAATGAATGAGAAGTTTATAATTTAGTGAACGACTAATGAAGTGAATGATATTGAGAACAACACTGAGAAGTTGACTCTTCTTGAGAGGAGTTGTCACTATTGGAGTGCGACCGCAATTTCATTTAATTTGTATCTTTAAAGTGAATGTCATTATTAATCAATCATTTGTTGGGAATCTTATTATTTTAATAATAATCTTTTAAAAAGATTTTCATTTTAATAATTTCACGAATGAATTATAAGTTATGATTTATAACTGTTTTTTTGATAGATATAATTAGTGGGAATTTCTGGAATTATGTGTCATATCTCTCAAAATAACAACTCTGTAATATTTTTTTAATTTGTATCTTTTTTAAGGCTATTTTTTCTATCAATGACTGGCCTTAAGAATCCTTATATTTGTATTAAATTAATCACTTTCTTATCCGAGAAGTTTATAATTTATTAATAAAATTAGATAGGTACTTGAATTGATAGGTACTTATTTACTTATTAGATTTGTTAGGAAAAAACCCAATATATTAGAATATTTTAAAATCGATAGCGTTTTTTGAAGGAATTGTTGCCAAAATGTGACCACAATTTTATTATGAAAAGATTTGTTAGTTTTGCTGATGAAAGACACGAATAATTGGGTTCATTGAATAATAAAATTTAAGATTTGGTCATTTATTTGCACTTGAATTGTATGCCAAACAAAAGATAAAATTAATGCTCAGTTATTCTGAAAACGTTTTCTTTTTATTAACTGAAAGTATTGTCTTTTAATACAAAAGAAAATTAATCTAAAAATGTTTTTTAGAAAGTATTCACTTTTTTCTCTTTTTTATGAGTTATTATTAAATAATAAAAAGAATTGAAAAAAAATAAATAACAAAAACTAATAAAAATAATGCAATTATACTATCTTTAAGGTGTTTCCGATTATTAAATTTGCAAAATAATATAATTTAGTTATAAAATCATAGAAAATCAAATTTAATAATAATAGCAATAATTGGAAACACCTTAAAGATTCTGTAATCGCATTATTATTCTATTAAAAAACAGACAATTGTAAGGCTAATTCATTATATTATCAATAATATTGTTACACCAAATTACACTAATGGTGAAATAATCTAGGTAAAATATTGTGAAATAATATTTTAGAAATTATTAATAAGAAAATTTTGCCAAAATTCTTGGTTTTTATTACTATTTTATCAGTGTTTTAGTGATTAATTTTTTTTAAGAAAAGCTATGAATAAAAATATGCCTAAAAAGTGGATAAAATGAAAAATGATTAAAATCATAGTTTTGTACGCCCTAATTTTTCACCTTGTTAATAAATTCTTTTCCATCAAAGAGTAGACAATCCTTGTATTGATATCCACAAGCAATCATTTAAGTCATTAGTTAATGAATATAATTGAAATAAAATAAATTTAATTGAAATATTGGGCCAAAAAATAAAGGAAATCAATTTGAATAGAAAAATAATCAAGTTAAACTAAGTTAACTAACTATCAAACTAACCAAATGTTAATATCATAAAAATGTTTTATTCAAACCGAGATTAGGGAAACAAAAAGCATAACTAAAGAGAAAGTCTTTATAACTACATATAAGTGCAAAAGATTATTAAATTTGAATAATTGGAGAGTGGGCTCCAATTCTCCTAATTTTTCTCTTGTTTTTTGAATGACAATCAGGTCCTCTATGGGAGAAACCAATTGATTAAATGTTGGGCACAGATTCCAAGTAATAGTAAAAGTATGGACTCAATTGGATTCAGTTTTACGGGCGTTTTCTCCGAATAAATTGAGAAAAATTCTTTCAATTATATTCTAATCCTAATTAGTATTGAATTCTAACTCTTTTTTGTAAATTTTAATATTTAAATGAGAAACACATGTTTTTACAGCTCAAAATCAATCATTTTTTTTAAACACTTAATAAAAGAGGGTTAGAGTTCATAAAAATAAGTTATTAAACAAAATAAATGCAAATTCCGTAACGAAATATAAGATATCGCTTAAAAACCAGAAAAAACTCATTTAAAAAAAGCCTTAAACTGTAAACGGAGTACAAAACTGTTAAAAGCGATGGACTATAAAATACTGATTCAATCGTAAATAATAATCGCTTTTAAAGAAATATTTCAATTTTTTTTGAGTTCATTCGGAGAAAGTATTTTTTCATTTGTTTTTTTCACTCATTCTTTCATTCAATTCATTCATTAAACTGATTGCAACACAAATACAACACAAGAGCTCTGTTTTGGAGTCAAACAGAAATAAAAGTAAAACACAAAACAGAGTAAAGTTATTCTCAATTATATTATAATTTAAAACTAAATTTTTCTCAAACATGAAATTAATGCTCTTTTCTTGAATGAAAGGCACCGAAAGGAAAACCTGAATACAATTCTTTGTTTATTAAACTTATTTTTCGTTTTGTTTTTCTGAGAGATAGGAACTGACATAAAGAGCCGAAAGTCAAGTTTGACTGAAAGATACAAAAAACAGTTATTGTCATCCAATTGCTCTGAAATGAGCGTAAAATCTTAACTTTAAGATCAATATTTAATAAATTGAATTCAATTGAAACTAATTTTCAGACAATTTTATGAACAAACAATAGAAGTGAATATTAACCAGAATTTCATTGAATTATTAGAAAACTTTTCCTTTTACTTAAAAAATTCAAAACTTCCTAATTTTTACAGAAATTACAGCTAATCTTTCCATTAGTTTACTATTTTCAAGGATTTATATTTAATACGATTTGCAAAACACATCCATAAATCTTAGGAATTAAATACTTTTAGAGGCGATAAAAATCAGGAAAAAATAACTGATTTGAAGAGTAATTATAAATCAATACTAAAGGAATCAAATATTATCGAAAGCAGTTTATCGGTAAAGGATGCCAAGGGGTTAGGAAAAGAAAAACAGATAACTGTTAGCACAGGAACTGTTAGTTTTCTATTGGAAAGTCATAATTTTAGATTCACGTCTCTGTTCTAATTACGTGACCCAATGCTTAACATTAATGTATTGAAAGCTTTATCTCAAATATTTATTTGTAACGCTTTTTAAGAACTAAATTCATTTTAATAAACAAAAAAATGATTAAATTTTTTTTAAAAAATCTTGTTTTTCTTGTTTTTGTGTTTTTTTCTCCAACAGAGAAATATTTCAAATGAATTTAGACTTTACTTACCGTTATTTACTTAACGTTTAATTCATTGTCATTAAAGAAATAACTTTTCTTTACATAATATATAACTAAAACAACATTTTTATTAGTTTTTTATTGAATTTGTTTTTCAAACGAAATGCATATAAAATAATAGATTTATTTCTTTGAATTAAATGATTTATTATTTTATTTTTAAATTTTCATATAAATGTTAGGAAATAATAAACAGTTATATTATTAAATGAATTTTTCTCAGACACTAATTCTTTGCTATTTATTCTGTCCTTTAATTTATAGTTTAATGAAACTCAAGTCAAGGAAATTGAGAGCTAAACGCTTATAGAAAACTACTTTTTATTTGTTATTAAATTATTTACGAATACTTTTCCGACAAAAAATGGACTAAACTTTCCTTAAAAATTCGATAATTATTCGTGAATTGAATTTTACTGTAAATTATCGATTATATGCTCAGGGCTTAAATGTTTGCATATTTATTCTAAACATTAATAAACGGCTTCTTATAATCATTTTACGATTAGAGATCTTTTTGTTTATTTATCCGAAGAATAATTAATTCTTTTCGTTTGAATTAAAGATTAATATAAAGATAAAGAAGTTTAAGAAAAATGTGATGAAATCAGAATAAATTTATGCAATTTTTTTGTTAGTAATTGTTTTTATTTATTTGTTTTTGTAATTAAATTTTAAAAACTGACTAATATTTGCAAATGTTTTCCAAATCAATGAATTTCGTTGAGTCTTACCAACGGTTGTACTCTTCGGCGGTCAATTCAATGGGAACTTTTAATGGGTTTAGACATTCCATAATCTTCCGCAGCTTTGGATAAGTCTTCAGTTGTTCGAAGTCATTCATACCAACTTCTTCTTCGTTCATCGGGTCGTCGTCTGTCTCAACCTCAGTATCTTCAGCCGATTCACTTTGACTATGACTTTGAGATTTGGAAACGCCATTAATGTGATGACTAGAGTTTTCTCTTCTTCTTTGGGAACTAATCGATCGAATATCGGTATTTGGCATTTGAGCGTTTGTCTGATTGGTCTGAGTCCACCAAGAGCCTTTCTCCAAGAAATTCAATTCTTTCATATTGTAATCATTTTTAATCAAAGTTTTGAGTTCTTCGATGAGTTTTACGATAACGAAGGCATTAATCGGTTGCATTTGTTTGGCATATTTGCCATTCAGTGCCGCAGAAATACATTCATAAATGGATTGATAATTAGGTGTGAGTAAGGGTTCATTTAGTTTATACACTTCTGATAAATCATCGCTCATGTCTTTGAAAAGATCCATTAAAACGATGGAAATGTCATCTTTTTTGGAATGATTTGGAACTAATTGATGGATCAAATCAAACCACTGGTCTATCGGTTGTTTAGAAGAGTTGGGATCCGTTTCAGTTCCAAAAACATTTTCTTCATTCTTACGATTCAATTCTTGAGCCTTTCGAGTGTAGCCATCAATCATTGCTCTGAATAATGGGTTTTGATTTAATTATTATTATTTTACTATGAATTCTAACAAAACACTCATTACTAATGAATAAATAAAATTGTTTTCGTAACTAATAATCATTTGAATTAAAAATACTGAATATAATTGTAATTTATTACGAAAACCGATCATTAGATTCAAATTAATTTATTTTCTTTTATATTAATTTTATGATTAATTTAAGAAATATTTATAATGAATTCAATGATTTTCCGCAAAATTTGTTCATTCATTTGATTGTTTAGTTTAATTGATTCAGTGGTTTAAACCATTTTGTGGGACAAATCATAAAAAATAATCAATTCATTGAAAATTAGTTATAATTAACACAAAATTGTATTAAATATTTTATAAAAAATCAAATAAAATAAAATAATTAATTAATTTGTAATAAATGGGAAAATAATTACTTGAGTTCAGCCATCGATCGATTGGGAAACAATTCTTGAAGAAGTGGTTCATCATTGAGACAACTGATCCCATTTTGCTTAAGACATTCGTAGAAGACTTTCTTTTCTCTGGAATTTAAAAAATAAATAATTTTTAAATAAAACTCATTTAAAACCAGAAAAATGTGACCGACTTTTGCGAGAATACCGTTGAGTCAGAATTCTTGACACTTTTTCTTCGTTTGGGAGCGGACACAGAGGGTGTCAATGGATTGTAGTCACTGTCACCACTTGTCGGTGATTTTGGCGGTCGACCCCTTGTCCTTTTGACTTTACTTCCCGGTGGACGGCCTCTCTTTCTCTTTGGTGGCACTTCTTCTTCTGCTACCTCTTCAGTAATGGTCACCTTTTCTTCTTTGCTTTTTGCCTTCAGTTTAGTTTTGGAGTTTCGGCCCATTTTTCTCTTTTGTGGCACTTCTTCTTCTGCTTCCTCTTCAGTAATGGTCACCTTTTCTTCTTTGCTTTTTGTCTTCAGTTTAGTTTTGGATTTTCGGCCCATTTTTCAGATTCAAACCATAAATTTTATCACTTTTTTAACAATCGTTTAAAAGACAGTTGTTTTTTAGTATCAAAACATTGAATTCTGTTCTCCAATTGGTCTACAATTTTTTAAAAAAAGATGTCTATTGTTTAACAGAAAGAGAGTCAACACTTATATAAAGTTTAACAACAAAAGAGTAAATTATAAATAATAAGATGAGCTCTAATTTATGTAAACTTTGTTTTATTCAAACCTTATTTTAAACATTGTTTTCAAATATTAAGTAAACTAAACAATGAGTGCCATCTCTTAAGTGTTTGAGTAATGATTATTACGAAATATAAACCTTTTTTTGTGGTTTAAATTATTTGGTTATCTTTCGTCAAATCATGTATTCGGTGGCGATTCCGGAGCCGCTGTCGGCTAAAGTCAAGAACTCTTTTGCTTATAAGACAATCGCCGATAGATTACCGATAATTTTGACAAAAGCTATTGATTCGACTTCACGTCAGGTCAAGAGATGTGTCGAAAAGGAATTTATTAAAAATGAGAACCGATTGGAAGCCGAGGAAGAGATGAAAGAATCGATCGGACGGTTGGCTAAACTCCGCAATGAAATGATGACAAATAAACCTTTGGTTGAATTGGTTTCGAGCGCTCCGGACATCAAAATATATAATCAATACTTAATTGATTACCGAAAACAATTTAAATGCGAACCCAAATGGTTTGAATGTCAATGGCTTTACGCCGAATGTTATCTCTACCGAAGAGTCAGAGAAGCCTTTGAAGTAACCAAATATGTTAATACTTTCGATCCCTTCAATTAATCCAAAAAAGAAGCGCTAAAGTCTTGCATAGCAATAGAAATAGAAATATGAGCCGACTTTTTAACGACAATTTCCAGTGAACAAGAGTTGGATATCGAGAACCAATTCATTCTTTCATAGATTTGTCTCTTTGGGGAAACAAATAAGATTTATCGCTCTCTGCCGGCGCACAAACCACTCGAAGAGCGAATCTGATCGAAGACTTGTCTAAATTTAGAGACAAAATAGTTGTTAATCAAATCAGAGATTAATGGAATTATGTGGAGACTTGTTCTTAGAAAGAAGATCTTCAATTGAGTGTTATTTCGAACAACTCTGGTTTTGAATTATACACTGATTTATGTCTGATTGAGTTCTTAAGTTTCAGTCACTTATTGTCTGATAAAAGTGTTGTTGAGTTTTACGTCAAATCTATGCCGTGATTTGTGTCGGATGTGATGACCAAAGATTCAAATTGGGTTTTAAACTATTTAGTCGATGACTCCAATACTCATTCATAAGCTGTCAAAGAATTGCCAAAAATTGGATAAATAACTTGCAATCTGTAAAATGAGTTTGATGACTTTTGGACTCTTCCACACGATTTTAGTCAAATGAAAAACTTTTCACCGAATCTCTACCAAAGTTTGAGTGAATGCGATTTAATCATTATTGTGGGAGCTCTCGATCATCGAAAACTTACCGGAGAACTCAATTGGGAACTATCAGTTCAATTCAGAACAGCTCTCAGGGAATTTCTTCAGATTGCTGTTCGAACTTCGCGTACAATCAGAGCAGATGTTGTCGTCGGTATTGAAGACAAATTAATGTCAGAGAAAATCAAAATATTTCCAAACGATTGGAGAGAAACCGGAGATTAAGCAGTCATACAAATGGCTGTCATCTGAAGAAACGATTAAACAATTGTATGAAATTCTTTACAATAAATAGAATTATA
>JAQFZL010000539.1:0-15043 GCA_034695685.1 Galumna lanceata
ATTTATCAAAAGTGTGTCAGTGTTGAGGAATACGGTATTATAATATTATCTTATCATTGATTTACTACTTCCGGTATAATACATGTATCTCATAAAATAAGTCTGACCTTCAAAAGGGTTTTTAAATATAAAATTAATATATTTCCTCATAAATCATAAATGCTGTCAATTAAATAAAAAATTCTATTAATATTAATTTGAAAAACTTTATTGAATGATCTTGCTAACATTTTTAATTTCAAAATAATAATAATTTTGAATAAAATTCACTTTAAAAGAGCTGACAATAATTAAAAAAAACTTCACTTAAAATATAGATTCGATAAAATTAAAGATAATTTATATTTACTTATAATAAAAAAAAGATAATCATATCATATAATTTATACGATATGATTATATCTAATATTTATAAAATCAAAGTCCAATTTATTTTGATTAATATCTTCTTTTTTTTGGTTTAAAGTCTAATAAACTTTATTAAAACATTTTCAGTCTTATTAAGTGATCTCTTTTTTTGCTCCAATTATATCAAAACCATATCTTTTCTCAATATTTTTCAATCAAATTATTGATTAAATTTTTTTTTTGAATAAAAGTGATAAAAATTGAACTAAAGTGAACTTTGAAACAAATCTTTGGACTTCAATATATACTAATATATAATAAATTCATTATTTAAAAGAAGAGTTAATCATAACTCAGTTATCACTAGAAAATAAACAAAAGAATTTCATAATAAACATGAATATCGTGTATTAATTAATGCCATTTCATTAATGGCTTTATAACAGAAATAACTGCCGCCGACGGCACACAAATGGAACCACATATGAGAGTGAAATATATCACACTTTCCAATGAAATAACACTCAGGAAATCTTGAGCTGTAAAGTATGGTTCCCAACACATAAAATATGTCCATCAGAATCATATATTGGACAACAGGATTGTGAATATCTTTTGTTAAAAACCATTTAATTTGAGATATGATTGAAATAAAGCCAAAAGAAAAGAAGACAATCGATCGGAATATTCGACAAAAGTTGCTGCTTCTGTCGAAAAATGATGTGGTATTGAGAAAGAGACAGATCCCACACAGAATTATATCTAACATTAGGTATGTCTTCATTTCTGACGTTTGACAGTAAAACGTGAAGTAAATTAAACCGATATTATTCGTGAATATATGTAATGAAACGCCACAGTAATCTATTTTGACAGCAGTCGATGCTGTGCTCTCTGAATGGCACAGCAATGTATGGAAAGCCGTTGAAGCATAAAAGCACAGAATAGCACCCAAATAGAAGACCGTAAATACGATTTGGTCTTCATTTTTGGTCAGATATTCGGGAAAATAATTAATAAAAATATAATTGAATAGAAGTGCACCCAAAAGATGAGTCCATATATTAGTGGTTTGATTGTGTAAACGGAATATCGACCACAAACAGAGTTCATAAGTTGGAAGAACTGGTCGATAGAAGTAACGGATATAATCATTGTCTTGCATCCAATGCGGCACTTCTTCATAGGAGACGACTTCCCAATTAAACACTGGTTTTAAACTGATTTTTGTTGTTTTATCACAGCTTTTGTCCACACATTTGGTATTCTTCTTCTTATATGAGACAATTGAAACAGAATTATGGACTTCCATTTCCTCACAATTAATGTTTGACACAATTGACAGTTGGTTTCAACAAATTATTCCATAAATAAATTGTCAAATAATATAAAAAACATTTATTTCCAAAACTTGATTTTAAAATTCAACAATTAATTCAAATGAAAACTTCCTCGTTATCTGGTTATCGTCAAATATCCCCCCTTTTATTGTCTATAAATATTTAGTAATTATCCTGGAAGCGACCAATAGAAACAAGATAATTTGATGACTTTCATTCTGACTTCAAGTTTAGTCATTTATTTTAGTATTCAATTCTCTTTTTATTAAATTTGAGGAAAAATCTCTAAAAATATAATTAACTTAAATTGAATTAAGTTTAAAAAGCACTTATTGTGGTATGAATATAACCATGCAACTATTTTGGAGCGGTTCCACATTTAAATCATATAAAAAATATGTCACAATTAGTCCAAAGAAGAGGTTTTTAAACAAAATTTTTATCTTTCAATTAAAACCAATGAATATATTGATTAAGAAATTATGAAAATACTTTGCATTTGATTTATAATAATTAACTCATAATATGAGTCATATTTTATATGAAGAGTTATCACAAATCATTTTTAGAGATAAAAATAAACTAGATCAAAATTTTAATGCTCTAATTTTGTCACAAATATTAATAGATATAATTAATGGCATAAATTCAAAAAATAGTTTTGTTTAAAAGTTTACAAAAATTATATAAAGAGTTGTCTGTAGTTTGAATTCACAAATGATTTTATGTTGACTTAAAAACAAGTCAAGCCTTGACTTCTTCGGCAATTATTACCTCATCTGAGGCCACATTAATTTCAAGGTCACCCCTTAAATGACAGTTCTCTCCGATCATTGAGTACTAGAGTACTCTTTTTTATTGAGAAAAAATAGTTTTACTTTCATTTAAAGAAAAAGTTATTAAACAACTTTCTCTCAAAAGTCAAAACTGGTTTCTATATAATGAAAATTTTATTGAATTTACAAGAAAATAATTATATTTGAACTAGGTAACATAATAAATAAAGTCTGAAATATTCCAAACAATTGATTAAATATTTGATCCAATAATCTTGTAATTAATGATTAAAAACTATTCATTCAATAAAATGTTTACATTTAATGCTATATTTTTTAATTTAAAGCCATGAACATTTTTAACAAGATCAAATTTAGTTGATTAACATAAAACATTTGAAAGGAAATACTATAAATATTTGATTTTTGATCAAATTTAGAGCACTTTTCATATTAATATCCCTCTTATGAAGAATTGTATTTTAATAACTCTAACTCTAACTCACAAAATGAAGTCCACTTTCATTAAAGACTGGTTTTAATTTGATTTAAAATTTTATTAATAATAATAAAAGTAAAGCATAAAAGGAATGCTATAATTGGAGTAGAGAATTGCTATAATAAATCACCTAGGTACTAAAACATGCATAAAACTTCCAAGCTTAATAAAATGTGTAAACAAAATAAACAAGTTAAATTATACCAAATGATGTCTCTAATAAATCGTAAAAACACATAAATTTTCTTTTGAAGGAAAATATGCATGTTTAACATAAATTGAACTAGATATCATTCTGTTTATTCACTTGTTTGAAGTATAATACAAACAAGTGATGGAAAACTTGAAAATTGTTAATCAAATCATCTATTTTTTGATAGTTTTAAAAACTATAGTTTGAGTAAAGTTTTGTTGTTAATCTCCAGTAATTTTTTTTAATGTATTCTTAATATAATTTTCTATTTTTAAAATGTTGGCAACACAATGACCATGCTAATAAATTACTTAATTAAAACTATTAGATTAATATTAACTCATATAATGTTTTTTTTTTTTAAAATAAACATAACTTTTAAACTCAAACCAAAAGCACTTCTTTTATGGTTTGGTTTGAATTTACAAAAAACAAACCAACAATAAAGTTACTAGTTTAGAAAACCTTGTTCAATCTAATAACCAAAACTTTATTATTTACTTTGTCTTAACTCAATTTTCAATCAAAAAATTCCTGAATTAATTTTATTGAAAAAACCCATTAAATAAAATTCTATAGATTTTTATCCAAACAAAATACAAAATAATGTTCATTCCATTGATAATGTTCATGGTAATTTCCCTTAAAAACAAGATAAGTCTTTAATTATAAAGAAATCCACTATTCATACAAAACAAACACATTCTTTGAACTAAAGTTTTGCCAGAATTTGATGTTTAAAGACTAGTCTCTAAAAATAGACTTTTGAAGACAACTCCCAAAACTCCATAAAAGACTCTTTCCTTTTAAACAATTTATTCAAAACAATTGTTTTCATTTATTGAAGAGATTTTGATTGTATTTAAAACTTGCATTTAAAGTATGTTTTAATAATTATTCAAAAAAATGAAAATTAAGAATAAAGTGAGTAATTCAAGGATTTTTGATTTACAAATGGCTCTTAAAGTGAAAAACTTGGAAAGGGTTGAGACTATTTTGAGAACTAACCCTCGACTCGACTTAAATAATGTCCGTTTTATTGATAAATCCTCTGCACTCAGTTTTGCCATTTATATCGGATTTGAAAATTGTGTTCAATTATTACTGGATTATGGCTCAGATCCTAATAGGAGTTCAACCGATCCTATTGGGAGAAGTGAACCACCGCTTTGTACTGCCATCAGATTAGGTGACTATTTATGATATTTTAATGCCATTATTATATGAAAAAAATGTCTAAAAACAGGTCTTATGAAAACGGTTAAACTTTTACTAAACTGTAAGGAAATGGATGTCAACAAAACAGATTACTTCCTTCAAAGCCCCGCATATTTGTGTGTCCGCTATCGGCGTCCGCAATGCCTTCAAATGATTATTAACCACAAGAGCTTTGATATGAAAACAACTGTCAGTTTGTCAATGAATATGAATCCGTTGTATTTATCGGCAAAATATCTGAATTTAGGAAGACTTCAAAGTTTTCATATTTTAATAAACAGTGGATTCAAAGTTAATCAACAAATCATTGATTATGTGATCACAAGTGGAAACCAAACGGCACTCAAAGCCATTGAAATGTGCGAAAAGTTTGGGTGGAAAGGAGTTGACCGAAAAGTGTTAACACTTAAGCAATTGACTCGAATAATGATTCGCAACATTTATTCAGAAAATAGTGACCGACCCCTAACTCTTGCAAATATTGAGATGTGTTTTCCAGAATTACCAAAACATCTGAAGTACTTTTTAATTGATTTATTAAACACATAATAATCGGATAAACATCTTGATAATTTATCATTGTTAACTATAAAATAACCAAGATAAAAACAAATTCGCGCATATCAACAGATGAAAACTTTAAGGAAATGAATATAATTATGAAAATAAAGAATACTTTTAATCATTTTTATATAAACAAAACTAAAATATAAGGTAAGATATTCATGAAATTTACTAGATTAAATTCTGTTTAAAGCTGACCAAGAATAATAAAAATGTCTCTTTCAAAGTGTAGATTCATTTAAATTAAAAATAATTTTCCGTTTTATTAAAATTGGAAAAAAATTTTATTTATGAAATTATTGGCGATATTCGTATTTTCAACTATTTCTAGATTTTAAGTAAACCTTCAACTTTTGAGGTGTAAGAAAGAATATGCCCTTGTTATATTCTAAATTAAAATCAGGTGTAATACTCATTTCAAAAGTTATGAATAGTTTTGCACAACAAATGCGTAACTCATTCAACGCAAATCTCTCTGCGATACACATTCTGTTCCCACAACCGAAAGGCATATAAGCCTCGGTATTAAGGGTCGGATCAAGAAATCTTTCCGGTTTAAACTTTGAAGGGTTGGACCAAAACCGCGGATCTCTGTGTAAGACATAAGGATAGAACTCGAGTGAAGTTCCGCTCATTATTTTGATTCCTATAAACAAATAAAATGATATTTTAAACTAATAAAGGAATAAACGGAAATACCCTTTAATTCTATGTCTTCGGCACAAACTCGTGATAACAAGAGTATGGGCGGCGCCAAACGAAGGGTCTCATCGATGACAGCATTTAAGTACTTGAGTTGAGTCAAGTTTTCATATGAAAAGTCTTTTACTTCTTTCAATTCTTCGAACAGTTTTTGCTGACAGTCTTTGTTTTCACACAAATAGTATATAATATGTGATAACGCGGTGGAAGTCGTTTCTGTTCCCGCCATGAATAACATCATAATCTGGGCTATCATTTCATCTGTTGATAGATATCCAGACTTGTTTGGTGATTGTGGTGTTGATTCACCACTTTTCTCATCGGACAGACATTTCTTATTTGATTCAATCATTTGTTGCAATAAATTTGTTTTGTTTTCCCCTAAAAAAGAGTATATTGAATGAAAAACATTATCTTGTTCCTTTCATATACAAGTAAGTAAATACCATTTTTATTATCCAAAGAAGAGTTTTGTTTATTTGTTTGCTCTAAAATCTCATAAATTTGTTGTGAAAAGTATTGAATAGGTGAGGGGTCAAAACATTGCAAGTTTAGAAATCTAGCAATTTTTGGAGCCCAAATCGAGATGACCATGCTCATACTTGGACTAATATTCATCAATTTATTTATGTTTTGGATAAAAGGATGGTTTGGGTTATTCATAGAATCAGGATTTATGCCAATAGCACATGAACTAAATAGGTCCATGGTATATCCTACTAAATATCTCTTCAAATCAATTGAGCAAGCTAGTATTTAACAAAGAAAATATAGAAGAACTTTAAATGGGTATCAATACAACCTTTTTTCTCCAATTGTTTAAGAGTGTCAACCAATTGATCTGAAATACTAGTGATTTGAGACATCATTGCTTTGAGTTTACCGAAAGTCAGTGCCGGAGTCAATACCGAACGAATCCTTTTATGGTTTTTATCGCCACTCATTAAAACCAAAATTCGTTCAAAATATCGATTATTTATATTCCAATTAATCCGATCCGGAAATTCAGTATATCTTTTAATGGAAACTTCTCGGATGAGATCCGGATCATTGATGACAAGTGAACGCGTTGTCAGTCGGTAAGTACCATAAATTGGGCCATACTTTTCAAATAGTTTAACTTGCTCATTTTGGGTTATTTTTGTCAGTCCTCTGATAAATTCCAAGACATTTGGTCCTCCGATTCCTTGTCTCGACCAGAATGTAAACCATTTCCATATTGAACTGAATGAAACAAGGTTAATTTAATAAAACAATTTAATTATAAAACATTTTAAAATATTCACATTAGAATAACAGATATGCATATTATCGATGCGCTCAGAATAAGCATATCTAGAATCTAGATTCTAGATTAAATGCACTTTTAAAAGAATCTAGATACAAAAACATTTTGAAAAGAAACTATTTTAATAAATCTTTTTTGTTTAAAACAACATATGGTAACTACTCCAATTAACGGATATACTTATTAAAATCAATTAAAACTACCTTTTAATTAATAAATAAACACAACTTATGCCTTCTAATCTCTATTAATTAAAATTAAATTCTTATTTTGTTTTAATTGATTATATCAAGTTTATCCGTTAATTGGCATTTCCGTTAATTGGAGTAGTTACCATATATGACTATGTATATAACTATGAGGTTCATAGGAAATACATGTATAGGCTATACAGTATAGCCCAACCAATGATTGTTTATTTTACATTTATATAAAGGTTTAATTGAATAATCATTGGTTGGACTATACATGTATTTCTTATGAACCTCACAGTAAATTATAAAGAATTTTACATTAATAAAATGGATAAATTGAATGACCAGTTTTATAATACATTTTGACCTCGGTTCTTTCAGATTTTGGGTGCTAGGCCAAATATCTGGTAGAGTCGAATTCTGGGAAAACTGAGTTATGGGAAAAACACTAATTTTATAATTTATTCATTCATTTAATTGATAAATATTAAACTAAGAGTAGTTGCCTTTAAAATCGCTCTTAAATATTGGAACAAGTAAAAATTAATACAAAAAGCACTGTTTCAATAATTAACAAAAAAATTCAATAAAAGCTTATAAATTATAAGTTATAATCATTTCAAATGATTATTAAAATTATTAATATTTTAATAGTGATGCGAATTATATTATTTAAATAATTGTAATTCAAATTACAATATAAATAAAGCACAGATTGTTTTTGTTCACTAACTGTGAAATCAAACATTTTTAAAAAATTATTCAAAAATTAATGAAACATATGTTCTCAAGAGCCAACTGCTCCCTTCATCTGCACAAATGGCAAGTCATCTATTAAATTAGTTTTTAAACAAATTTTAATTTAATATTTTTAATCAGAAACCTTGTTTAGTTGATGTGCTTTTCTATGAAAATTAGCCTTGTACAAAAAATTGTTCTTTTATTAAAACTAACTTATAGTTCATTAAATAGATTTGGGGTTATATTTTGAAAAGCGAAGAAAAAGTTTTAACAAGAATGGTTTTGGTAATTTAGTGAAAATAATCAATTGATATGAAGAAAACTAATTTTTCATTCAAATCAAGAAATTTCTTTTAAGTTTACAAACATTCAACTATAAAACTCACTATAGATTAGTTAACTTTATTCGTCTCACAAATAAATATATATATGACCATAACTTTTGATCAATTTTTCTGAGAATGTAACTCAACTCCTCATCAACGCCTTTATACCTTATTTGAAGAAAAAAACTGTAAGACCTCAGAATTTTTAACTATTTTTTTTCTTATGTTTCTTAAGATTCAATTTATTCTTCGTCTGAAACTTATTGTCATTTTTTAATTAAATACTATCTTGGTTATTGAATTCTCAGTTATATTTTATCTTTTATTATCATTTGACAGTTAGTAATTAAAGTTATAAAATTCAACACTTGTTTATATTCTTGGAATTTATATAAAAAATGTTTGCCTAAACATTAGGCATTTGTTAAAAAAATTTACAAATATCTTATAAGTGACCATTTTTTAGTTTTGTTAAAATTATTGTTATTTGTTTTAATACATTTTGGTTTAGATACTTAGTTAAAATTATCGATTTATTAAAACTATTGATTGTTGAAATTTTCGATAGTTTTTTACATTATGTCTATGGGAAGAGGCTTTTGGTTTTGGGATTTTGTTAAAACTAACGATTACTAATTGCATAAAAAAGAAAAACAAATTATAAATATTTTGTTATTATTTTTGTTTTTATTTAATATTAATATTTTTTTGAAATATAAGTAACTTATATAAGTATGTATTTTTTGCTTGCTAATTACTAGATAAATACCTGGATACCATTTCATAGTATAGGTATAATTAGTTTGATAAATGTTAAACAAAAATCAATTTAAAGAGTTAACTCTTTAACTACTAATGAATATATTCATTAATTTCTAAATGTTTTGAGTTTTTTCATTAAAAAAATTTGTCATTTTTTTTATTAAATCAAATGTTTTATCAATTAATTAAACTATTAATAAGTAATTAAATGTATAATACTTTAAATAGTAATAATGTCTGACTATTAATGTTATAATTATGTGTCAGAAAATATTTGAAAAGCTATCGATATTTTATAATTGAAATTAAAATAATGACAAAAAAAAAGAAATTCAACCAAAATCATGAAGATTATGATGAGTTTAAATGTTATAAATTTAATGAAGAGATCAATAAAAAAATGTTTTTAACATTTTAAAGGATTTCATATTTTAAATTTAAAACTAAATATTAGTTTAGAAAAAATGAAACGAAAAAATACAAAAAATAAATTAAAGGAAATTAATTGAAGTCTCAATCAATGCAAATGAGTTCGTCTTCGTCGTCGTCCAGAGTTATCAGATCTCTTTGTTCGGGGTTTGTTGGCATCTTATGTGTGGATGTCATGTGGTGTGCCAGTAGTCCCGTTGAATTAAATGTTGTCTCACATAAACCGCAATTAACTTTGAAAATAATTAGTTTAATAAAAAAGAGATAATTATTAAATTCATTTAAAGTTTGTCTCACTTTTGCCGTCATATCTCTTCTCGAGAATCCTTTTCTCCGCTTCTCGGCCTTCGTCCAGGTTTTCCCTCACTTGACGGTAGTCCTCCACTGAAGCGCTAAATAACCGCTTTTTATTTAGGTTTTTCCTTGATTTTATAATTTCAATCAATTCATCATCAAAATCGTCACTCATTTTAAGATTTGTCTTCATATTTGTTTTATATCCTTTCAGAAATGCCTTCTGTTGTTTAATATACAAAGTGTTGAGACCCAAATATTTGCGTTTCTGTTGATATTAAAAACAAATTTAATGGAAATATGACTAAAAATGACAATTAGTGTTAACTCACGTTATTCTCATTCGTGTTTCGGAAGTAAGTTCTCTGTCCTTTAACATTATTGCACTCTCTCTTAACTTTTACCAACTTTTGGTTCAATTTTTTCAATTGATTTGAATAAGTGGTGTCTTTGAGAAGTAATTCATTGTTGAGCTCCGCCTTCTCTGACTTCAATTTATTAATCGCTTCCTTTTTATTGTTGGCCAAACTTTTATCCATAGCCTTAGACTCCTGTAACTGTTTTATGATTTCATTCTTGTTTTCCAATTCTTTGGTTAAGTTTTCATTTAATTGTTTTTCGATTTCAATATCCGATACGAGACTTCTTCGGGAGTTTTCCCACGCCTTGGATTTGACTTCCATGATATTCTTGTAATTATCAAAACCCTTTCGCTTCTTCTCGAAGTCCTCTTTTTGACTTTCGACCACTTCTTCGAGTTCCGACACTTTCTTCTTGTATTCATTGTTTTCTGTTGTTAATTGAGTGCAGATTTTGACCCAACCGTAACATCTTTTGCGATATTTGCACATCTCGTGCTCCTCAACATTTGGGCTTATGGTCTCCATCTGACTATTTCTACGGTCGGCTCCTCTTACTCGTGGGTCCTCTCTTTGCAGGTTTGCTGGTGTGTTGCACATGTGATTCATAGTTTTCCTGTAATTTCAATAAAATCAGTCATTAATTCAATTTTAAAAATAATTTATTAATAATAAATATATTAACCATATATTATAAATATTAACCGAAATTTTAAAACATTGGCTTCAAGAGTCTTGAATCAAGACAATGGTCTTCAAGACTGATATCACATGAGTCTGAGAGTCATATGATTAGGAAATTTAATTTACAGTTTCTGTTGTTTTATAGGATTATATGAAAAACCTGTTCTCACTTTTCAATTAAACTCTTTATTTTGATATTTTTAAACACAAATGAATATAAAATAAAATTTTGTTTTAAGGAATTTACTAATCAATGAATAATATCCAATAATTATATTTTAATCAGTTTTTGTTGAAGGGATACACAAGTGGGTATAAAATGCGAAATACGAGCGTATTTTATTCATATATTAGCCTTTTATTCGTTTTTGCACCCCATGTGGCGGTGCCTCGTTTTTTTGAAAAATAATATGTTATGAAAGTTTATAACAGTTTACCGTTTATACAAAGTTTTAATTTTTTTCTGAATATTTAAAACTTATTAATAATAAATAATTTATATTAACATATGTTTAGGTTTTTTTCGTTTACTATAAATGATTTGTTGTAAAAATTTATTTTTGTTTAATTCATATGATTTGTCGAAAAGTAAATAATGGTTTAATTTTCTTTGGAAATACTATAAAAAGATGAGCAAGTTCACTTGAATTGTTATAAATATGATATACTTTACTTTATTGAATAAAATTTTATCGTAAACTTTAAAATTAAACTGAAGTTCAGAGACAGAGCCGACGATATGTGGGAATTAATTTACACTTTTTTATGAACATGGTAAAAATCGATAATTTGTTCATAAAAAAAAGAAAACATATAAAACTAAAAGTCACTAAAAGTAATTTTTTTATTAAAATAAATAGCACTTAAATTTGTATTTATTCACAAATTATTACCATTATTTGAAAAATCAATGAAAGACAGTTTCAATGAAATTCAAAAAATAATTTAAGGAAATTCATTAAAATTATTAAAACAAACGAAAATTATTGATTTTTTCAAATAGTGGTAATAATTTGTGAATAAATACAACTTTAAGTGACAAAATTACTTCAGAAGTTTATTAAATAATGCATTAGTAACGAGTTAGTTCCAGAGTTATTTTTGTCACATGTTTTTACAGTCTTTTTCAGTTGAAATTCATGTTTTACCACATGGTTCTCCTTTTTTTTGTCAGATTGGGTTACTTTTTTCTCATAAAAATTCCCTTTTATTGACTAAAACTTTGGCCACATTTACACCGATTATTCCACTGAATCCACTCTTTTAATTATCACATCTTTTAAATCATGACTTATCCTATCATTAATTCTTTGATTGAAGACATTAATCGACATATAATTCATATTTAGTAGTTATTTCACTGAACAGTATGTAAACATAGACTTACTATTGGCGGGAGTTTGCAAAGCATACAGAGGAATAACATTTGGTAAGAAGGGAACCAAAATGATAAGACAGGGAATTTCAAATGAAAAAGACTGTATAAATGAAGTTTGTTCAACAGTTTGAAAAAAAATTTTCATAAAAAAGGACTTATTTTAGCACTGATTCATATTATAAAATATGTTCATAAAAACGAGTTATTCATAAAAAGAAATATAAAAGTTCATAAATAGAGTATTTTTAACATTATATCTAATGTAAGTGTTATTACTAATAATTTATTAGTAATAACTTATTAGTTTTGCAAATTTGTTCATAAGACCGGACAGTTCGTTAAAAAGGGGTTCATAAAAATGGCAGTGAAGTGTAAAAGCGATTTATGGTTTCTTTGAAGTGAGCCCTAAAACAACGATAATTTAATTCAATTTATACACAAATCAATAGTAGAGAACATTTGAATCTTTAACTCATTTTACTAAAACTTTAAAACCAAAAGTGAAATGAAATATAAAACCAGTGAAACACCGCAACAGATCCCTTCCTTCACATATCCCTGGCTTTAAATTCAAAGATGTTATTTGAGTTAATAACTTGTGCTTAAGAAGACATTTAATGAATTATTAGTAAAATACTCCCAATATTTTCGTTTGTGTTAATAGAGTTGGGGTCAATTGAAACTTAAATTTCATATTCATTTTAATTACATTCAAATGATATTCAATATTTTGTATAAAAGCCATTAAAAATAAAAATTTTATCCTTTAATATAGCCTATATTATATAGGGTATTTAACTCTGATTTAATAAATACCTTCATTATATTCCAGCATATATTTGAAATTAGTTTTTGGTCGCAAAAAATATATCTTAAAAACTTATTATAATTAAAAATAAATGATTGAAAAAAATTGTTAAATAAATTTTAGAGTTCAATAGACTTGTATTAATTGATGAAAATATTTTATAATCACAATATAAATCCTTATTAATATCTATTAAAATTATTTGATTAGTGGTAAGATATTAACAAAAAGACCTTGAGTTCATGTCTGGTTAGTTTAACATTATTTCTTAACATTAAATTTCAATAAAATTTAAGTTTAAATGAAAGACTGGAATAAAACTCACTTTTATTGACTTAAATAACGTAATTTGTATTCAAAGACATAGGGATACCCTTTTCATCACTTTTCAGATTTTAACTAAACTTAAAAAGTGATGTTCAGACAAATGTTAAGTTTAATATATGTCCGCCATTTTATTAATTTTATTTTAGCCAAAACATAAAGTAAATATTTGACCAAAAATAATATACTTGTAATCTTCCGATTACTTAGCAGATTAAAAATAAACAAGGTCATCTAAGATATGATTGTATGCAAAGAGATGTCTTTTAAATGAAAATACATCTAAAGTTATATTATTGGTAGTCAAAGGAATGGTCTATTTTTAAGCACAGAATATGTACTACACTTTGAAAAGTTAAAAGAAAAATATTTAATGTTTTACTTAAAATAATAATTATTTTCATTTATTTATTTTTGTTTCCGTTTTAGTAATAATTTTTTTGTTATTTATATGTAAAGAAAACGTTTATACATAAAAATGACACTTAAAAAATGTTCTTGTACCAATAATTATTATTCAATGTTTTTTGCTGGAACATTTTCAAAACATTAGATTTATGAATATTTTATTTGCATCTAGGGTAATTTAAATTATTGTTAAATAGCATATATTTTCTACTAAATCCAGATATGTCTGATTGCAAGTATTTATAGTAAATTTACTGGTATAGTAAATTTACTGGTATAGTAAATTTGGTTAAAATTTGGGATATTTTGTCACAAACAAAAACGGCATTTTATTGCTTTAAAAACTTTAAGATAAAGAATTCAAGTCATTTATTAATAAAAGACTTGATTTGAACAGAAAATGATTGAATTTTTTGCTAAAAATTAAAAAATTTCGCTATTTTTTAGAGAAAATTTAAATAAAACTAACCTTTTGTTTTGTGATTGTTGTGAAGTAATCCAAAAAATTTGCGCAAAACTTTTACTAATTATTATAACTTATTAAAAATTAAAGTTTTGCATTAATTAATGAAAAACATCACTTTTAAATCATTTTTATTGACGCAATACTTCTCTATATATATATTGTATACAATTTATAACAGTTTATATACAAATGATGTCTTTATTAACAATTTGAACAAAAAGTATGTCCACTCACATAACAATACACTATTTAAGTTTATTGAATTTAATTATTAATTATAATTCAAAGCAAAGAATAGAAACTCAGCGTTAAATGAAAATAATTTTCAAAAACTTATAAAAGTTGTAAAATTGATTCAAAATTTTTAAACTGCATTTATTTGTCGAAAGGTTTGCACTCAAGGATGTATGGCTTCTGAATGAGAGCCAAATATACTTAAGTGGAGCCCAAATACTGATTGACTCTCCAGACGAGTCTATTTTATGGGAGCACAGGATAATGGGTGAGAAAAGTCTTACCAGAAATCATAACATAATAAAATGTTACAAAAATATTGGACTTTATTTTAAGTTATTTTCCTTATTTTATTCATTATTTGTGAACTAGTCTTTTATAATATGAATCACATTAAATGATCTTGCTCTCTTTGAATTTTGAGTTTTTTCCTTATTACCTTGACACTTACTTGAATTATTTCAATACTTAAACTTTTCAAATAAAAATTATTGTCAATATTTAAAACTGAAAAATAAGCATGTTACTTTTATTTTTATAAGTTATAGCCTATAACTTATAGGTTTCATTAAAAGAGTTTCATTTAAAAAGTTATTCACTTTAATATAAAGTTGTATTAAAACCTCTACTTTAAAATAATGGCCTAAAAAAGTATGTCTAAAATTTTTACAGCTTTTCATTAATTAATTAATATATATTTCAATAATG